>BQNB010023900.1:0-61299 GCA_026074375.1 Tanacetum coccineum | reverse complement strand
ACTATTCCTCGAGAGGATAGTGATAGTTTACTACCTGTCTTTATGAGACGGGACATTGACTCTCTTTTTGGTCAGATTGCTTCGCTTTCGAGATGGATGTGTGGATGCGAGATGGCGCATGCATTAGTGGAGAAGAAGGGAAAAGCAAAGGACAAGCATTATGGTAAGTTGATTTTGGATTTGGGTAATGAAGTACGTTCTAGTGTGGAGCAAGGAACGGCTGCAATGGAAAAGCTGGTTGAAAAGCTTGGTAATTCTGAAGAAAAAGCTGAGTGTAAGAAGTTAAAGAAGGAATTGGAAGAAGCAAGGTTTTGCAACACATTCCTTCATATGCAGAACGAACGAGTCGAGAGAGATATCTATTGGACTAGAGTTCGAGCTCATGAGTTCTATCAAGAGATGATTCGTAGAGGATTTGTGTTTGAAGAAAGATCGAATGAAGCTATCGATGTTCCGATTAAAGAAGAGAAGAGTCCATCATCTGAGCCACGAGGATCTCCTCATGATTCTTAGTAGTTTAGTTTCAATTGTGGTATCTTTATTGTGTAATCACTAAATTGAATCCTCAGTTAGTTGAATTAGTGTTATTGGTTGTAACGATTTGTATCATTTCATGAAACAATGCAACTATGTATTAACTCTTTCGTGATGAAAAATAAATGACTATCTTTTGATTACTACTTGATGTTGTGTATCTGTTGTTGTGATTGATTTTTCATTGTACCATGTTATGAGTGTGTCATGTTATGGATGCTTATCAAATTGTTTTCTGTGTGACGTGACAGAATCATGCCTCCAAAGTCTGCACCTTTGACTCAAGTTGCTATTCGTCAAATGATCAAGGAAAGTGTCGATGCTATTATCGCTACTGAGCGGGCTAGACATGCGAATGCTGTAAATAATGCTAGAGGGTCTGGACCAGTTAGGGGTTAAGATGCCGCACCTGTTGTTCGTAAGTGCACTTTTGTTGGGTTTATGAAGTGCAATCCTACTGCTTTTTACGGTACCAAGGGAGTTGTCGAATTACAAAGATGGTTCGAGAAAACTGAGAGTGTTTTTGGAATCAGTGAATGTGCATGTGGTTTTCGAAATCAATAAATGTGCAGAGGGAAAGAAGGTTAGGTTTGCTGCCGCAACTCTACAAAGACCTGCTTTGACTTGGTGGAATGCTAAGATTGCAACTATGGGTTTGGAGACTGTGAACCAAATGCAATAGACTGAAATGAAGCAACTGATGATTGTCGAGTTTTGCCCAATAGAAGAAGTTCAACAAATGGAGCACGAATTGTGGAACTTAAAGTTTAAGGAATATAACATCATGGCTTATACTCAGAGGTCAATGAGCTTGCATTGATGTGTCCAAAAATTGTTAAGCCAGAAAGAGTAAAAGTTAATGCTTACATCCGGGGATTGACTGATAACGTCAAGGGTGAAGTGACATCTTCTAAGCCCGCTAACCTGAACAAAGCGGTGCGTATGGCTTATAAGTTGATGGATCAAAAATCGCAAGCTAGAGATGAAAGAATTTTGGAAGGAAAGAAGCAAAAGTAGGAGAGCTTTCAAAGTGGAAATGGTAGTGGTAAGGGTGCTCAAAGGGATAACTCACGTCAAACTTTGCAGAATAACCAAAGCAAGGCACACACCGCGTTAAGCGAGCCTGATTACTCACTCTCAGCCTCGAGAGCGACATACCTTCATTGTACCAGCCATCCCGACCCTGATTTATATAAATCCAGAGCTGTAGAATCTGTCACAGCTGAATCCAACCAACACCTTTGAGATCTGCCGTGTTACATGCTAAACTGGCATATTGTCCCACACACATAGAACACCAGCACCAATCTAATCCGGCTCCACCGCGCAATGAGCGACAAGTCGAATCGCATCCCCATACCGCTACCTGAATCCCATATGATCACGTCCAAATCCCCGCACCATATTCTCTGCCGCTCGCTCACGCAGAACGATCCAGGTACCGCTCGTCTCTACGATATGTCATCCAAAACCCTACAAACACTGATAAGAGCCCATCACCGTAACATCCAGAGCCCACAGATGCCAAGCGCTACTCCGAATACGTGCTCATATTTCAGAGACCTGTGGATCTATGGAGTTTTGTAGTCGGCCCCCATCATCGTTCCAGCTCTGCCCACAGGAAGTCTGTCGTATCGATCTATAATCGCCTTAGAGAGCTATCATTACCGACACAGACTCCTGTCCGGGGCCTGTCTGTGTGCCTTATGTAAGAGGACTAATACGAATACTCCTCTCTCTCACGAGTGCAGTGTAGCCCCGCGTATTCTTAACTCTCCGATCACAGATCCTTGTCTACCAGTCTAACGCAGTCTTGTTGTTGAGTACTACGACTGTCTGTGAGCCTCTCCTGAGACAAACTTGCCCCTGCCATCGACGATTTACCAGATTTGGAGTACATAACCCTATAGAGAGCAATTTGTGCCGAGCGCTCACGCGCTTTCACTATAGGTACGTGAGTACTAGTCATTTAGCTCTTGTAAAGTACACCCAGTATGTAGAATGACCCCAGCACTGTCTAAGTACAATGTGTGTCTCGTCACGCTCCATAACATGATTATGCTATGTCAACCGAAGATCGAATGCAGCTTAACTGGGTACGTTTGAGCACAGTGGATCATCTTGCTTCTCTCGAATGCGAATGGTCCATCTCGGAAACTTTGATTCTTGTGAGTCTACAAGAGCCGTAACTCTCGCGCGGTAACCTTACTGTATTCTGCTTCACGTACTCTGTGTCTGTGATCTACGTCACGCTCTCTTATCGATATCGTACTTCAATAGGAGTCTCTCAACGCCCCAATGACCTTGACGCATATGCAGTCCATATAGACGAATCACGTGTGTAGAGCATTCTCTGCCTATACCGTCGATCATGGTGATTCACATAGTCCTCTCCTATAGTCTAACGTAAATAGAATCGTTTGTTTCTATAAAGCGATGCCGATGAGTTGATACTATTGCAATCGTGTATTTGGCTCATCTAACAGAGTCTGTACGGTGTATTAAAGTGAGTATGCAGAGCGCAGTGAATGAGGTCCGATACCCTCTCGAGCTAGAGAACGAGTCGTGCTGTGAAAGAATGTGAGAATTTTGATTTTCGTATACTGAGTGCGTAGGTTATGGCACCTTGTGTGCAGTTGTCTCCTCATACAAATCTGCCCGAGTGAAGCCGCTTGCACAAGCTGCGCATGAAGAGTCGCACGACGTAGAGTTAGAGAGATATGAGAATCTATCCGACGTTGATACAGTGCGAGTCAAAAATGGTATGGGGGGTCAAAATTTCGTGTAGACTACTGCTTGCATCTCTGATGCCCTCTACGCGTAATATATGATGAAGACGCACGTCTCTGTGATGGTTGAAAGTGAGTGTTGGTCGCATAAAGCAATAGTGTTGTGTCAGTAAAGCGTGTCGGTTGAGTGAGACTGAGAGTAATGCTCTTTGATAAATATGAGTTCAGCACGTGGCTGTGGTGAATGTACTGCTAACAGCACTACCGCGCTTGTTGTGATAAGGTTAAAAGAGACTCGATGGAATAGTATGTGTTTAGAAGTGCTAGTACGTAATAAGGTTCATGCCAGCGAACGAATGATTCGCTCCGAGATTCTTGTTGCTGAACCTGTCGTGATAGGACTCGATCGTTTTCGCCTTAGGAGACTTTGGCTGAATTCTGATAGAGTTGATCTTCGGAGCCGCACGGAAGAGAGTAGCGCAGTGTGTCGTGCATATCGCTGTCACGTCTGAATGAGTCGCTCTTATTGCTCAGTAAGTAGGTCTTATGAGTCAGAATTGAGTAGCAAGGATAATATTATCGAAGTGATAGAGGCAGACCAGTGTATCTCTCCGTTCGTACTGTATTCGGATTTTGAGAGTAAGGTATGATGGGTGCTACTTGGAGCGTGCGCCATGGATGTGAGAGTCTGAGCAGAGGTAGATTGATGATCTTGCTCACTTACTAGGAAATAACTGCTCGTGACGCTCGGCAATGCAGCTATTGCTGTTGGACAACATATACGCCGATTGTCGATGATGCCAGTATAGCGCCTACATAAAATGTTCTGTACAGAAATCAAACGTTTGGTCTTACTCCAAGAATCCCCAATACGCCGAATTTATCCCACAATGCTGATACGACGTACTCGACGAGTTTTCCAGACTCTATAAATGACGGATCCTAACCTCAGTTATTAAGAGTATGCCAAGTGAACCCCTAGAACCCTCATTGTGTGTAGATCTAGAGCGGTAGATAGAGTAGTATCGAATAAGTGAATGAGTAGAATGTGAGTGTGAGGCGCTGAGAAAAAATGTGTCTCTCAGGAAGTCTCTGTACGGAGAGAGAGCTTGGCAGAATGATAATCTGTTCGCTCATGACTGAAGATCAGTTTTGGAGACTACGCGCTATAAGAGAGGTAGAGAGTAGTGTAGACTTGGACATGTGTCACATTATCTCGTGCTGTTCAAAGCGCCGTGTGTTTTGGCTAGTACTAGTTCGAGTACGCAGGTTTGCTGATAGGCTTTATGTGTGTGCAGTGCCGATGTGTGATGGACATGGGTGGTATGTGTCTCTGCTCTTGAAGTGTCGTTGAATTGCAGGATTGAGTGCTCGTTGTGAGGTTTATCATTGTGTTGTGCATTGATTATGTTTTTATCCGCATTGACGACCGCTCAGAGTCTGGAGCTGCGCCTATTGAGTGTAGTGGCGACCTATTCGATTTTGAGAGGTAAGGTGTCGTCTCTGTCTTTGGATTGGCTGGGTAATTATGTGAAATGATGTTGGCTAGATCGGTCCTTGAGGTGATAGGGCTTGTTGTCTGGCTATATGAGTTCTTGCGGGATGAGCTCCGACAGCGCTGACTGTAGTAGAGATGATCGTCCACGTAGAAGAGAAATATGAGAAGGTATAGTGTACAGAGTCGGGATGATAAATACTGACCCTATTCACTTGCCTTTAGTTTAGTTGAGCAATAGAGATCTACAGTGAAGAAGAGAGTGTGTGCCACTCTAGTTAGTGTCATTGTATGAATACTCCAGTTGGTGTTAGGAGACGTCATGAGACTAGCGCGGCTGTAGCTGTGTCTAGCGAGTGAGTGAACAGAGTGCGGCTTAAGCGGGAAGATAGTTTTGTGGTAGATGAATTTGTGATGCATGGCGTCAGTGAAGGTTGTGTGCTTGGAGCCTGTGTGATGCAACATTGAGGGTAGAGTGTAGGTAGGAGCAGACGCAGGTCACGTGTGCTGCCGTACGAGACGCAGATTGAATAGTAGTCATGTTCAATTGCTTGCTTTATGCGGATGCGTTAATTATAGGTCAGATTTGATAGAGACGGGTATCGCAGGTACTGTCACGTCGTTGAAGGAGTAGTGCCGCTACGGTTCTAGGATGATATGTCCTTCGAGATAAGTTAATCATTGCACTAATAAACAAACCTGCGTTTTATAAGATATGTTTCATGGTTGATATGTTTCCCTTACATCAGTTCTCGACCGCTTCTCTATCATTTGTTTGTCTTCTTGTATGTGTTTATTGCCTTGCTTGTCATCAAAACCTTAAGTTAGATACACAAAACCATGCCAGTCTCTCAGGCTGAAACCCCCCTTAACCCTTAGACTTAGTATTAAATTAAATTAGATCTATTTAGCACTACAAGATACTAAAATTAACTAATAGAATAGGAATTAACGCTCTCACTATTTGTGAGTCGAGCACCTTCGTGACGCTTACTCGTGCGTACGTGAAGATTGATAGATGACGTATAGTAGTCTGTAGTACGCGCCGCTCCTAGACTGGGCCGTGCGGCGCCCGTCGCTCGCCCTCACAATGTCAACAGAATGAAGATGCTGTTAGCGTGTTATAAGTGTTTGAGGAAAGTCTCGAATAGAGAAGATTGAAGACTTGAGTGAGTGAGCGATATGGAAGCATTGGTATAGAGCAGTGGAGTATATAGGAGTAGTTCTACACGCGATCGTTATGCTGAGACGCTCGCGCGTCGTATGTGATTAATTCTCGGAAAATGTGTCGTTGCTGGGGAGTGAAATTGTTTAATTCTAATTTGTTAGTGTTTAGTTTAGTTTAGTTTAGATTAATTTTCATATTTGTCTGTTTGTTTTGTGTGTTTGATTTCTGCATTGTATATTTTTGCATATTGTGTGTTTGTTTTTGGTTTTCTGCATTGTTACAGTCTGAACATGGAACGTGGGTGCATAGCCATGACTGCTAGAAGACGGCGCTATGTCAAAGTGAGAAGATGAATTAGTAATCTGCCATTGTATAGTGAATGTCAGATGTGTGCTAGATCGCTTGATATGGCAGCGCGTATATGTCACACTCTGTGTTGCTTGTGACAACTAAGCAGTCGTAGCTGTGATTAAGCTATTGGACAGGTTTTCTTTCCTAGCAAATTTTAACATTTAAATATGGCCGACCCAATTGGACTATAGAGGATTACATCAGGCTCGAGGAAGAAAAAGCTCGAAAACGTAGAAAAGTGTTTAACTGGGAAACTGCTAAGTATGGTAAAATCTGGTATGATGAAGACATTCACGACCTCAGACCCGTTGAAACCGAATTTCCAGCTATAGCCTTTAATGATGGGGTATCGTCTGAAAAAACACTTTCTTGTGAACCCACGGTAAGTTCTCTTAACGATGAAATTGACTTTAGAATTTCGTTTGACGATTCCGACGATGAAGATTACACCGTAGTTTTTGACAAAAACTCGTTTTCTTATAAAAAAAATTCTGCCAATGATTTGAAAACGGATTCGGAAAATGATAATGAAAAAGTCATGCCTTCACTTCCATCACCTAAGCCTACGGTCAATTGTTTTGATGATTTAGACTTCTTCAAAGATTTTGAAATTAATTTCCATCCATTGTTTACAATAATGCTCCAACGTCTAAATCAGATTTATTAACTGAACCCACTTTAAGTCCTCAACATATCGATGAATTTAATTTGAAAGATGAAACATCATTGTCTGAATGTGATGAAGAGGAACAAAACGTTATATGCTTTAATGATTTATTTCCTTTTAACGTAATTATTCCCAATGATTAAAATCAGATAAGGACAATGTTGATGATAAAATCGATAGTTAAACAGGTCTTCGGGGAGGTGGTTAATGTAATAAATTACCGATGTTGGTGCATTGACATGGGTCAAATAAGATTTTGGACACAAATTCATGATACATCTAAATAAATTTTTTCAAAATGAAAATTTTCTTAAGGAATTAAGGTAGAAATCGTGACTTGTTCATTATCTTATCAAAGGTCTGCTATTAAATTTTTAAAGATTTATATGATGCCGATTGCATCCCGTTCGACCAAATAGTTTTATAGTAATATGGGCGAAGTCTAACTTAAAGACTTTTCTGTAAACAAAAGTGCTTTGCTGAGAGACAACTTGAAATGTATTTTCAAATTTATTTTTATTGAGTATGTCTTCCCAGACATCAATACGGCGTATCCGCTCCATACCATACGGCTTATTGATTGTATAGACGTTATCAGTCTTTAATTTTTATGCACTTTAAAAACATTATTGTCAGTTCTATCAATACAGCGTATTCATGCACATGATACGGCGTATTCACCAGACTGACCTGTATTTAGTTTGTTTAGTTTAGTTTAAATTATCCGTAGGTACCAAGATAGGAATACACATGTTTTTTCCTTTGTTTTATACAGGGCCTCGTGAAAGAAATATCGATGAATATTGGTGAAGAATCTACAAAATCTGGAGATCTTAAAGTGTTGAAGTCTTAAAACTTCAAGGCGGCTGTTTAACACACAATCTTGCTCAAACAAACCTACATGGAGAATCTACCGAGCAAATATCAGGGGAGGTTCACATTCTAATTATTTTTAATGCCCGTATTTAATGTTTTATCTATACAATGAGGATGTTGTATAAATCAAGTAAGGGGATGGAATTAGAATGTATACCTGTCCTAATTTTCACACTAAAATGCTTAAATTATGCTCAAATTAAAAAAAATTCAAGCATACTTTTGTGAAATTACTTGATACATAACCCGCACACAATAACCCTTGTTAGATATTGTGAGGATTTAACCTTATCCATTTCTAAATGTTTACCCAAATTCTACAAAATATGAGTGTGTCGGTGATGTAGTAGACTTTAAAACTTAGCTTGGTATATCTATTCGAGACCGCAGTGATAAGTACTATGGATTTAGATGGAGTAACTTGTTTAAATTGGTAAATTTTAGGATTACACCCAAATCGCCTTTACATGTTGCTTATTAACTAACTACACTGGTTAGTTAACCCCTGTATAAACCCTTTGTTTACTCTCACTTTAAGAGTAAGATACCCCTAGAACAACCCGTAGAGCCAATCCTTTAGGAACTACACCAATTATTTGTTTCG
The DNA here is from genome assembly GCA_026074375.1 of Tanacetum coccineum. Lineage (NCBI taxonomy): Eukaryota > Viridiplantae > Streptophyta > Magnoliopsida > Asterales > Asteraceae > Tanacetum > Tanacetum coccineum. The sequence continues at coordinate 52,875 of BQNB010023900.1, read as the reverse complement.
TTACACCTTTACACCTTAGCCTACCCTGTTAGATTAAGTTTATTTTACAGTTGCTAGTTGCTTAAAGTGTAAAGTTTGTATTTCCCGAGTCTTGTGTCAAAATTTTCTATCTTTGGTACGGTTGGAAGAAATTTGCACATCGCAAATGGGAATGTATATTATAGTCAAAACTCATGTATTTTTACTACCATCGCAATTATTGGTACATCCGAAGAATGAAGAATTATCGAAGGAATTATCCAGAATTATTATGATCGTGAAGATGATGAAACTACACCGAGTTTCGTAGTATAGTGTGTAAAAAAAATCAAAAAAATTGCAACAAAAAAAGAGAAGGAAAGTTTGAAGATAATCGTTTCACAACTACCGAAGGAATTACACGAAGGATCGATTATTCGTTGATACAAATCGACGAAGTAGAGTATTGTATAAAGTGGTAGATATCACCACTTACCTTGTAAATTATGTAAAGTATGGGATGATTGGGAAGTTGACCATTACGGGAACGCCAACTTAGGTTGTTGTTTTTGATCTATGTTCAAGACGTTGTAAATAGTTGTGTCTTTATCATGGTAACGGTCGGGAAAAAGTATCGAGCAACTTGTATTTTAGACTTAATGTATTTGTTTTGTAATTTGTTTAACAATAATTTAATTCCCTTTCCTAATCAATAACCATGGGTTTTACGCGAATGAGGATGTGATCGAGCGTACATGTCTATTCCGTCGTTACGGCCATGTATGTATGTCTCAGCTGCCTTGTTGGTTTTTTACAATTGGTAAAAGTTAGAAGATCCATACCCTATATTACTCTACTAGTCCTACTCTTTAGCTTATTTGAGGTGGGAGTGAGCAGTCACATGTGTCTATCCCGTCGTTACGGGTGTGTATGTGTGGTCTTTGTCGCCCTCCTAGAATATTGGTATCGATAAAGATTAGTTAGAGTAATCAACCCTAAGCCTTATCATAAAAACCCATTTTACCTTTATAAACTTGTTACTCCTTAGCTTTAGCGGTGGAGATGTGTATCCTTGCCAAGCTTATGATAGAATACTCGTCACGACCGAGCAATTGAGCGAATTAGTTACATGTTACCACATAGATTAGTTGAGTGATTTGAGTGTTTTCATCTTCCTATTTTGTGTGGTGTTTGGTTGTGTACTTGTAATAGATCAAATAAATGCTTTAACGGAAAATATCCTTAGGGATACATTTTTGTAAACTTTTAAAGGCTACTTGAGGAGTAGGATTCAAGTGGGGGGATATTTGATGACATCAAATAACGTCTATTTTATAGTATCATTTATCCCATGTAATTAACCTATTTTGTATAATTATTTCAAAGAATTGTAACTTAATCGTTTGTATTTGAGAATTGCAGTAATTACGGAGTATTGGTGAAACTTGACTAAAAGGCACGCATTCTGGAGCTTAAACGAAGATATTTTGAATATTACTGTTCTGACAACAAATACGCCGTATCCATCAAGGAAGATACGGCGTATCCGTGCCTGCACTCACCAAAGACCATGAAGGAAACATGATCAATACGCCATATTAGAGATATAGTATGTGAATATTCTAGAAGATATCAAATGTGGATCGTACTCCAAGAAACACCCAATACGCCGTATCAAAGCCATTGGATATGTCGTATCGACGCCGACTCCAGACCTTATAAATAGAAAACTCAAAAATGAGTTTTAAGTGTGCTAAATCATATTCTCGATACCTAACCCACAAAATTTGATTTTCAAAGGAGAAAAAGAGCAGAAGAGGTCTTGCAACAAATTCCAATCCATAGGAGACAACGTGTAATTTCTTATACTTTTGTAATCGTTCAGTCTTTGGAATGATTCGTTAAACTCGGTTAGTTTACATTGGCTAAGCCATTACTCTTGTATTAATTATGATGTTTGAAGGCTAATACCTTTGGGTATTAGCCATTATTATGAAGATCTGAATGTTTGGTTTTGTTTATATCTCGATTGCTTAATTTATTGTTGTATGCTTGTTTTTGTTTATCAATATATACTTGTTTACGTGCTTTTGTATACGACCTATCATTCATCTGGATCTAGTGATACGCACCAAGTAATCTAAATGCCGGGATAGCTCTCCATATAGTAACTTATACATCTAGAATCATAGGATCACAAATATTGTCTTGCTAAATCCATGCTAGGATACGCTTCTGGCTTAACTAGATATCAGATAGTGCCTTTGGTTTAGTAAACAAGTTGACTAGCAGGTGAACCTAGATAATTCAACAAATAACGTTCTGATTCCATTGGATAGTACGGAGAAGTGGACTACTAGTGTATAAATTTTCGTTAAGCAATAAGTGGGTAAAGTCTCTATGAGCTAGGGTTTAACAATATCACCATTGCTTTAATCCCTAAGATAGATTATAATCAGCAAATAAGGATGCTATATGCGGATGCTTTAATTGTGATAGAATTAATGTGTCTAGGTCTTAGGAAGAAGTCCCGCCTAAGTCTTAAGAATGATATGCCACCTCGAGATAAGTAATCATTGCACTGAATAAACAAACCAATTTCCATGCAATATCTCTTTGGGTAGTATCTCCCAATATATCTTTAAATGGCTCTTTGGATAGTGACTCTTAGTATATCTTCTGGTAAAGGTTCCCGGTTCTATTAAGTTAAATATGTGGTTCATGAGTTTAGAGTAATAATACTGTTCTCTATGATAATACTGCTCTCCATAATAATACTGTTCCCCATGATAATATTGTTCTTCATGATAATAATGTTCTCCGTGATAATTGTCCTTGCAATGAAAATATTTCTATTATGATAACTTGTATTCAACTATTACATTTCAAACATATGAATTTCACTCAACCTTTGTGTTGACCCTTTTTATTATCCCAGGTAATTGAGCAACTTATGGCATGGAGTGGCATGGACTTGAAGATGGATAAAACCAATTATCATTCATACTTAATGTTTTTAGATTTTGGGACCTGCCTTTGTAAAACTCTGATGTTAAATGAATGATAACGTATCTTTTAGAAACGTCTCTTTTGAGTCATTTTCTATGATTGTGTCTGTGATTCATGAAGTAATACCCCAGATTAGCTTCCGCTGCTATATTATCAAAATAGGGGTGTTACAGATATTCTAGTATAAGGCTTGACCACTCTTTTATCTTCTGTTAATTTGCTTGCATGGGGTAAAGTGTCTTGAATTGATTGTAGTCATCACCAAACCCGTGCCAGTCTCTCAGGCTGAAATCCCCCCCCCCTTTTACCTATTAGAATTAGAATTAGAACTAACATAGGATTAGCATAGGTTTGACTTAGATTAGAATTAACTTAGATTAGATAACCAAAATATTAATAAATTGAGATATTTAACCTTGCTTTAAGTGTTCGACACCCTACTTACCACAAATCTACCACCGACCGGGTACACTGCCCGTTAAAGTGTTGTTTTTGGTTAAGTCGGCAAAATATAAATTTAAAACTTGAATCATAAAAATATACACCACATAACGACACATCAACAGTCCTTTAAGGAAAGTTAATGTACTTCTATACCAACTTTAGAAGTAACATTTCTCAAGGAGATTGCTTTATTCCTTTTGACATAAAGCAATCTTTTCTCGCCATGTAAACCTTCTAGAAGTGAAACAACACGTTTCAGCTTCTGTTAAGGAGATAGACTTCATTTAGCTTGGAATTATCAACCAAGCTGAACTGAAGCTCCAACCAAGGGCCTTCTTCAGTTTCTGTACTGCTGCATAAACTGAAGTGAAGATACTTCCTAATCTTCTAAGGACCTGAAGAGCTGACGCTTAAGAATCTTCAATGACTCAAGCTAAAAGACTTTAGCTTGAGAAACACTTAGGAGATTGTAAGTGAGAAAAACTACTTCTTCTTACACAATTAATATAGATTGAACAATTAATGTGTCGTTGTGTGGTATATATTTTTATGATTCAAGTTTTAAATTTATATTTTGCGGACTTAACCAAAAACAACACTTTAACGGGCAGTGTACCCGGTTGGGTAGTAGATTCTTGGTAAGTAGGGTGTCGAACACTTGAAGCAAGGTTAAATCTCTCAATTTATTAATATTTTGGTTATCTAATCTAAGTTAATTCTAATATAAGTCAAACGTATGCTAATCCTATGTTAGTTCAAATCCTAATTCTAACAGGTAAAGGGGGGTTTTAGCTTGAGAGACTGGCATGGGTTTGTTGGTGACTATAATCAATTCAAGACACTTTAACCATGGCATGGGTTTGGTGGTGACTACAATCAATTACAAACGATTTCTATACTACTGCCTTAGCTGTTCACTGGCCCTCTTCTTCATGCTAAACTTGATGACTTGTGTTTCTTTGTTGACCTGGAATGGTTTTTTAAGTCACTGGTTCTTTTTCTTTTCTTGTTAGCTAACTTATTTAGCTCATTAAGAGGATCTTGTTCTTTGAGGGGTTTGTTTAAGTCAATCTTGAGTTCTTGTTTAGTATGAGTCAGCTGATCTAATCTTGTCTTTACCAGATCATATATGGTTTTCCATCCTTTTTCACTTTTGTTCGGACAAGCTTGTATTACTTCTCTCCATTCTCCCGAATGTAGATCACTGACCTTGAGATTTGAGATGACTTCATCAGACCCGTCTTCCCTATATATTTTCAGTGTGATAGGGCCTTTCTTTGTGAGAACTTCACATTTTGTGATCTTAGGGCTTTTCTTTCTTTTCGGCATCTTGTCACAGTATTTATCAAAGAGTAACTTCCTGTTGTAGTACTGTGTCACAACATTTTTGCCTAAAAGATCAACTAATTCATCTTTTAGGTTTGTGTCAACATCTTTGGTGTTCTTCTCCCCCTTAGCAGGTGAAGCAGTAACTTTACCTGTAGAAGGAACATTTATGCTTGTAGCCCCTGATGCATTTTCCACAATGGTGGCAAACCTGTTCAAGTTATCAGTAACCTTGTGTAATAGACTTGGAAGAGAGTCTAAAATCTTGAGCTTTTCTTGAACTGAAGAAACTTGACTTGGCAAATTAAGAAACTCTGCTGGAAGTTTCCAATGAATGCTCTTTAGTTCAGCTACCTGGGATGAAATACTAGAGATAGTGGAAGTGAATGTCTCCAGTTTTGTTGGAATCTCTTGTAGATCCCCAGGAAGCTCTATTTCCATGACTCTAACATGCTTCTTTATCTCTTTATTCTCTCCAGATAATCTAGTGATGTTTGAGGGGAGCTCTTTCAGTTCAGTTGGTAAGAAGCTAGCAAAGTCATGTGAGGCTAAGAGTTTGGATAGTTCAGGTTTCAAAGAAGTTACCAGAAGTTCAGTAAGCTGGTTGATGTCTAGATATGAGGGCTTAGCTTTTATTGAGGCAACTTTTGCTTGTTCAAGCTCTTCTTTATGAGACTGAAGTGAGAAAACTTGAGCCATTAACTCTTGAATTTAAGATGATTTTAGAGATGGAGGAGGTGGGACCGAAGTGTATTTAGGTATATCATGAGAAGTGGCTTCAGTGTATTTATCTCTTGCAACTTCCTCTTCCTCTTCACTCTCATCTGAAACAATAATTGGCTCATCTGGTGGGGAGTTAGGAGTGAAGAACGCAGATCTTGTGTCTTTCAAGATATCTGATAAATCCTCTAGTTTTATTAAGTGAGATGTCATCAGCTCTAGATTCATCATTTGCACCTGAGTCAGTATGGGCAGTTTTTAACCCATCTCCAGCAGATTTGGTTTAGTCTACAAGAACATTTAGATTAGACCCTGCAAATATGTGATCAAATGAGTAGTGTTTGGTTCCTTCATACATGCCCTATTTTTAAGATATAGAATCCTTAGGAGCAGATATTCCAAGATCTACTTCAGTTGTGGAATCTGCTGAAGCATCATGTCCTGATGCAGACTCAGAGTGTAAATGAAAGAAGCTGAATAAATAGGTTCAATAATGATAAATGTAGACATACCTGTCACACCTCGCCAAGGCGGAAACACTAGGCATAACGAGAAAGGATATCATCACAACACAATGGCGTCTATATAGAGAATTCTACATGCAATAGATAAGCAAAGTATAGACACAAAGTGTCATAACAATACCCATAAACTAACCAAATCCAAAAGGCGTCTTTATTGATGAAACGAAAGTTCTCGCCAATAGAAATACATGCAACATTTATTCATAAACCAAACAATGAAAAATTCAAGACAATAAAGCAATAATCTCCACGACATCCTATGCTCTCCTTCTAGCCGCTTCTCTCTATCTTATTCCTATGTTGCTCACCTGAAAATGATGCTTAAACGTCAACATAATGTTGGTAAGAGTCATAGGTTTAAGACACATAAAAAAACTTTCATACAATTTGCGCTATTACTAAAAACAATTTCATAACTAAACATAAAAGGGGGGGGGGGGGGGGGGGGGGGGGGGGGGAACTGAGTAGGCGTAACCCACCGATCCCATATCACAACACTGAGTAGGCGAACTCATGCCTCTCCAATTACATCACTATACGCACCTAAGAAGTCTACCAGCTGGAAACTTATAACTTAGCCTGGACCAAACACACTATTGAGGAATTATTCAACCCTTCAGTTTGGATTTGATTGAGTAAGTAATAGCACCACTCTCCAACCGAACTCACATACACTCAAAATAACGTCCAATTGATCACAAAGCCATGGAGCGTATCACCAAAACACATGACTAAACCCAACCCCAAACCAACCCCCCAAACCCTAATGCCCCGCCCCACACAACCAACCACTCAAAGCCACATTATACCCCTCCACACACCTCTAAGAAAAAAGGGGCTATGACACTCACTAGCTTATATTGGCAACTTCCCCAAACACTAGCACAAATCTAAACAACAAAACCACACGAGTTACATGCTACTAAAGCCAAAATCTTAAGCACATGTAAAAATCATATGATAGGATGTCTAAGGTTTTAAATTTTAAAAAAAAAACCGCCCATGGGTCACCTCGACACCAAGCCGTCATTACCAATTTGGTTACCCACTTTTTCAACGTTCAACAATTTTACACAAACATACAGATTTTAGTGTCCACGTTATTATACCATTTCTAAACCACCCCCTACTGACCTTATAAATTTTAGCAAAGTCATGCATTCACTATCATGAAGTTTACTATCTGCCAATGAATTTTTCCACTAATAATATCCCCTCTTACGTGCCCCAAATAAAATCAAACTTTTAACTACCACAAAGTTTTCGGATCTTATCGAACACTAAAAAAGTTTGGACCAAAAAACCATACTTAGACTCCCAAAATCAGAAGCTCTCCTTTCGGGGATTTTAAAAGACACATAGAACTAAAACTCCTTAGGTTAGCTAATTCCTAATTCAAATTTTAAGTGGGGGTTTTAACCCCTCGTAATTGTGCCCTAAATCTGACCCCTAATTACTGTTTGACAACTTTTGGGTGTAACCAACTTTTGAATGACATCCCCCGGCCTAAAAACTTTTGAGGCCGGATGTTTCAGAACTAGACTCTCTGAGCCACACAATAGGCACTGAATCACATCAATTCAAATGCTCTAAACCAAGGTTCAAAAATAGCTAGGCGCTAGCTGGGTGGCAGGATACGCCTAGCAAATAATCGGGTTAGCGAGGATTAATCGGATTGGACATTTATATATAAAATTACTGAAATTTATTGAAAATATAAGCCTGATTTTTTCCCAATTTAGCCGATTTTGTCTGATTTGTTTTCGATTAATCCCTTTGTGGACCCGAATTCTATCCATAACCGAGTTGACCGATTTAGCAATTTTTATCCATTTGCCGATTTAATTGCCTGAATTTTGGCCAATTTTTATTCCGATTAATCATTATGTTAACCGATTGTTTTCGACCAAAACGAATAATAAGGCCGATTAGTAAAAATCAAGGCTAGTTCAATCCTCGCCTAGGCCGCCTAGGCGCCAATTAATCGACCCCCGCCTAGCCGATTTTTGCAACACTGCTTCTAACCTTTAGATAATACCCAGAAACAACACAACCCTAAATTCCTTGCTCAAACCTAGAATCAAGTTCAAACACATTCTAAAACCTAACCGAACCACACCATCCATCATAAATTTTCATTCCTAATCATTATTAACTAGTTTAATTAATTTTTTTATAGATTTTTATAAAACCCTAATATCTACCATCTTAATTAATTTTTACCATGAAAATGATTAAAACAGACAAAGAAATGATTTGTACATTAAACCCTTTATTCTTGAACACAAACATCTCTAACTGAAAAATAATTTTTTCTTCTCTTCTCTCTTGAATATTCGACCGATCTAGGTGTAGAGGAATTGAAAAGTGATTTAGGGATAAATAAGGTTTAGAATTTATAGGATTAGAGTCCAAGTTAGAATCAAATTTTGTTTCTCTTCACTCCTTAAACCCTAACCCGAACCGAACCCTTATCTTTTATTTAATTTTATTTTTTTTATTTAATTTATTAATTACTTAATTATTTCATTAACCTTAAGTTTCTCTACAAAAACCAAAAGCCAATTTTGTAAACCTTTTTTGTCATAAAAACGCCATACAACCACTTTCTAATATAAAATTTTCATTTCACCATCACACTTTTATGATTTTATGAAAGTTCACCGCACACACTACTCCTCATTTTTTACAAAACTCAATTCCCTTCACCATATGAAACACACCATTTCCCACAAAAATCTACGCTAGACAACCACATATTAACAAGTAACACCTCATAACGCCAACTCATTTCCATTATCACTACACGTAAACAAAATGGAAATACTCAACATATACTTCATCCTAATAAAAAATGAGATGAAACGACATTCCCAAGTTGATCACTACCAATGCCTTGAGACGGTCACGCTCAAGCATAACAATCCACAACAATGAGACGATCACGCTCACTTCTAACAATCCATCAATGCCTTGAGACGGTCACACTCAAGCACAACAATCCATATCATATTAGCAAGTAGCACATAACATACAATAGTCACGTATAGTCCATGCCTTATTTAAAACACATTATCACAGTAACCAAAACATTTAAACTCATAGCATCATTTTCACCCCAAGAAAACATAAGAAAAAGGGGCTATGAAACTCACTTGATTGCTTTGCAGCTTCCACAAACACTAGCACAAATCTAAACAACAAAACAACACGTGTTACATGCTACTAAGCCAAAATCTTAAGCACATGTAACAATCATATGATGGATATATAAGGTGTTTAATTACCCTCATGGGTCACCCCGACACCATGCCCGTCATTAACCAATTTGTTTACACACTTTTTCAACGTTCAACAATTTACTCGAAAATGCAGAATTTTAGTGTCACTTTACCATTTTCTAAACCACCCCTACTGACCTTTATAAATTTTACCAAAACTCATGCTTTCAATATCATGAGTTTACTATCTCCATGATTTTTCCACTAATTTATATCCCCTATTAAGTGCCCTAAAAAAATCAAACTTTTAACTACTCAGTTTCTGATCTGATCGAACACTAAAAAGTTTGGACCTAGAAATCATACTTAGACTCCAAATCAGAAGCTCTCATTTAGGAGATATTTAATAGACACATAGAACTAAACTCTTGTAGGTTGGATAATCCTAATTCAAATTTTAAGTGGGGGTTTTACCCCTCGTAATCTGCCCTAAATCTGACCCGTATTTACTGTTTTGACCACTTTTGGTGTAACCAACTTTTGAATGACTTCCCGGCCTTAAAAACTTTCGAGGCTGGATGTTCTGGAAACTAGACTCTCTGAGCTACATCATAGGTACCGAAATCACAATAATTCATGCTTCTAACCTCTAGATATTCATGAAACAACACATCCCTAAATTCTGCTCAAACCTAAATCAAGTTCTAACACATTCTAAACCTAACCGAACACACCATCATGCTTATAATTCATCCCTTATCATTATTAACTAGTTTAATTATATTAATTTATAGATTTTATAAAACCCTAATTATCCATCTTAATAATTGTTACATGAATTAATAATTAAAACTAGACAAAGAAGATGATTTGTACATTAAACCCTCGATTCTTGAACACAAAAATCTCTAACTTGAAAAATAATTTTTTCTTCTCTTCTTCTCTTGAATATTCGACCGATCTAGGTGTAGGGGGAATTGAAAAGTGATTTAGAGATAATAAGGTTTAGTATTTATAGGATTAGAGTCCAAGTTAGAATCAAATTTGTTTCCTTTTTCCTCCCTAAACCCTTAACCGGCCGAACCCTTATCTTTTCTTTTTTTAATTTTTTTTATTTAATTATTAATTACTTAATTATTTGCATTATCTTAAGTTTCTACAAAAACCTATGCCAATTTGGTAAACCTTTTTGCATAAAAACACCATACTACACTTTCTAATTAAATTTTTCATTTCACCATCACACTTTCTATTTTTAGAAAGTTCACCACTAACTCTCATTTTTTACAAAACTCATTCCCTTCCCATAGGACATACTTTCCAAAAAAAATCTACGCTTATACATCCACATATTAACGAAGCAACACACTCATAACGCCACTCATTTCCATTATCACTACACGTGAACAAAATGGAAATACTCAACATATACTTCATCCTTAATCAAAAATGAGATGAACACACATCCCAAGTTGATCACTATACACACAAACAAAGCCACATAAAGCACAAAATAAGCACACATCAATACTTAGCAAACTCTAACGGAATGACCAACTTGCTCAAATCACGGGTGTCACATTATCCTCTCCTTTAGTAAATCTCGTCTCAAGATTTAACTAGCCGATTCATCAGCACGATCAACAAACAACTGAGGATACTTAGACTTCATATAATTTTCGCTCTCCCAAATAAACTCGGGACCACGCTTTGATTCTCATCAAACTTTCACGAGATATCTTACTGCTAATAACTTTGCTTGCCCGCACAAGGATGCGCATAGCAGCATAACCACTCCAAACGAAAAGAAACATCCAACTACCTGAACCTCGCCCATCACCGAGGAAACTCGTCAAAAACCCTAAGTTATGTAACAACGTCATTTACAACCCGGTCTCGCAACTTATCAAACAAGAACTGTCTTGAAACCAAGTTATAAGTTGTTACAAAACCCAACGTTTTTGAAGAATCGGCTCGACTTCGAGTTTATTCATAATATAACTTTAACCAAAACCACACAAAACATTTAAGGGCGTACTAAGGTCTACCAAAAACCTTACGTACCCATATTTAACTAATACTTCCAATGATCCCTTGCTCAACGAACAAGTGTGGATACTCAGTTTACTTAAAGTCCTAAAGACCTCGCCTCGAGCCCAACCGGACCTTAACTAACACTATCCTGCTACCTTCTAACCCTTTAACTTGAGGGTCACTAATCTCGATAGGTTCCTTTACAAAATGAAAAGTTTTGTCAACCTTGATCTCGTCCAATGGCACATGCAAACTAGCCTCCGCCAAACACTTCTTTAGGTTCGACGCATGAAACGTGTCATATACTCTACTCAATTCCTCAGGCAATCTCAACCGATAAGCTACAGGACCGATTCTTTCAAGAATCTCAAATGGCCCTACATACCTCGGTGCTAACTTACCCTTTTTTTTCCAAAGCGAATTACACCTTTCCAATGCGACACTTTTAACATCACACGATCTCCAACCTCAAACTCCAACGGTTTGCGTCTATTATCAGCATAGCTCTTTTGACGATCTCTCACCACTTTGAGCTTCTTTTTTATCAACACCACTTTATCAGTCGTTTCTTAAACCAACTCAGGTCCAATCAAACTACTTTCTCTAATCTCAGCCCATAAAACAGGTGATCTACACTCCCTTCCATACAAAGCTTCGAACGGAGCACACCGTATGCTCGAATGATAGTTATTGTTGTAGGAGAACTCAGCCAATAGCAGGTGAGTATCCCAACTACCACCAAAGTCAATCACACATGCCCTTAACATGTCTTCCAAAGTTAGAATCATATGTTCACTTTGTCCATCCGCTTGAGGATGCTAAGCTGTACTCAAATCCAATTGCGTCTTTAACACTTTCTACAGCGTTTGCCAAAACCACGAGGTAAATCATCCATCTGAATCTGAGTTGATCATCACTAGAATTCCATTCAATGCTATTATCTCATCAATATAAATTTCTTGCCAACTTTCCATCTTGAAATCTTCTTGTATAGCTAGAAAATGAGATAACTTGGTCAGTCTATCGACCATCACCCAAATCACATCATACTCACTACTTTGACCTTGTAAATTTTTGTGATAAAATCCATGGTGATTCTATCTCAATTTTACTCAAGTATCTCAGGCTGTTGCAGCAAGCCAAAAGTCTTTGACATTGCAGCCTTCACCTCTTAAACAAATCCGACAATTGCTAACATAGGTAGCTATATCCTTTTCTACACGTGGCTACCAATACATGTCTCCAAGATTATAGTACGTCTTATCCGCTCCCGAATGTACCAAGTATCTTGATGCATGGGCCTCATCCATTACACTTCCTACCAATAGAACCCAAATTCAATCCATAAAGTACAAACTCTCGTCTCCTTTTCTTTCCATCTGTTGATCTAAACCATGTAGCCTTTCTGCGAGTACGCTCTCTTGCTTGAACGCCTCACCTTGGGCTGCCAATATCATTCCTCTTACTCGTCCTGATTTCACTCTCTCATTTCTACTTAACGCATCACTCACTACATTCGCTTTATTGGAGTATGACATAATCATTCTTCAAAGTCTAAAAAGCCACTTCTTGTTCTACGCTCCACTCATACTTCTGATTCCTCTCAGTTAGGGAAGTAAGGGGGTTCAACAATCTAAAAAAACAATTCGCGATGAACGTCGGTAGTAACCTGCCAATCCTAAGAATAATCATCCAATTCCTCACTGCCTCACTCCTACTCATGTCTACGTGAATACGTTATGGTTGACCACGTGACCAAGAAAATGCAATTCTTCCAATCAAAACTTACACTTAGAAAACTTAGCATACAACTTCTCCTTCCTCAGTGACTCTAACACTAACTTTAAATGAACTTCAAGTTCTTCCTTCGTCTTTGAGTAGGACAGAATGTCATCAATGAATACGATGACAAACCTACCTAAGTACGGTTTGCAAACCCGGTTCATTAAGTCCATGAAAACCGTTGGTGCATTGGTTAACCCAAAAGGCATAACCATAGACTCAAAATGTCCGTATCTTGTTCGAAATGCGGTCTTTGGAATGGCATCCTCATGCACCCGTAGCTGATGATAACCTGACCGAAAATCTATCTTTGAGAATGGACACGCTCCTCGTAACTGATCAAACAAGTCATCAATCCTAGGGAGTGGATAACGGTTTTTAACAGTTAATTTGTTCAACTCTCTATGATCAATACACATGCGAAAAGAATAGTCCTTCTTCTTTATGAATAACAAAGGTGCTCCCCACGGAGAATGACTATGTAGTATGAAACCCTTGTCTTGAAACTCTTGAAGTTGCCCAGACAATTCTTGCATTTCCAAAGGCACTAGACAATATGGGGACTTTGCAACCGGCGTCGCTTCAGGAACTAAATCTATGTGAAACTTCACTTGTCGTTGTGGTGGTAACCCCGACAAGTCTTCCGAAAATACATCGACAAAATCTTGTACTACAGATATATCACTTAATTTTGGTTCATCTACCTTTGTGTTTATTAAGGTTTTCACGACTCCTTGAGTACGTTTACCATGAACCCGAAGTATCTCATCACCTTCCAACGGTATCCTAACCATCTTCTCATGACATACTATCACAAACTTCCTCTTGGACAACCAGTCCATTCCCACAATCACATTAAAGCTTCCACGACTCAATGGTATCAACGAACTCCAAGGGTTTCAAACAATTGAATAGGATAATAAACGAATATCGAGTCAAAGGCTAAAATGCATATAGGAGATTCCTGGTATGTGCTTAAATACACATACCCTTTTCCATTAAAACCGGACTTAAATGACTAAAAACGTACCCAAAAATACCTTGTATTTATATGTTTTCTTTTATATTGTGCAGGAAACGGATATCCGACAAAAGGACAAAAAACAAAGCCAAAAATGACAAAAACCGAGCACGGAATGGAAAGGCGTGAAAAAGACAAAGTCAAATCGAAGCCAAAGTCAACAAAAGTCAAAGTCAAAGTCAACCCCGGAAAAGTCAACAGTCAAACCCGAAGCCTTAAATGAAGAAATGTTAAACGGGCTCACCCGTACCCATCTAATGGGCCGGGTCAGCCCATTTACACATTATTTAAAGAATAATAGCCCAAAGTTAACAAAAAAAAGCCTAAAATTCCCTTTATATACCACCAGGCTAAAAAAAACAAACAAAAAGCCCAAATGACTTAACTGCCGTTAAGTCATTGTACCCTTAACCTTTAAACGGCTGTTATATCACAAGGACCTCAAATGTAATAAAACCCTACACGATGGAGGGTCATTTCTGCCACAACCTCAAGATTTAACACCACCACAAGGACTTACACTGCAACCCTAATATATAAAATGAGGGGCTTGCTTTGCCCAAACCCAAAACTCATACCCTGATCACCCCTTTAATCAAACTTCCCGCCAAAACCCTGTAAACCCTTCCCTGTCCTTTTTAACCTCGACTACTATTCACAAAGCTCCAAAACTTTCACAATCCTTTATCCTTACCTCATATAACAGACAAAGACACGCTGGAAATCCTAAACCATATCATTGGCTACAATTGATCAAGGATGTGGATCCACTGACTTTGGGACCAAGGCAAATTGATGGCCAATATCACTTTGTGGAACTCTCTCACACAACAAGCACAAGGCTTGAAGTCTCTCAGCAAAGAAACACAACTCAAGTTAGGGTTTCTGTATAAATAGCTTAGTATAATTTCATTGTATGCGTGTCGAATTTTGTTCAAGGCAAAAGCTTGTAACCAGATTTGTACCAATTTTTAATACATTGTCTTTTTAATTATCTTGTCATTTTAATTCTGTCTTTAAATTACTTGCAATTTTAAATACTTGCTTTTAAATACTTGTCATCTCTAAGCTTTCCTTTAAATTCTTGTCATTTAAGATTATTTTCTTTTAAATACTGTCATTAAGCCTTTGTTTAAGTTTTTAATACATTTAAAACTTATTTGAAAGCTTTCTCGTTTTCTGTCACAAAAAGTCAAAAAATCTAAAAAATACCAAAAATCTAGCAATCATTGGAGCATGGTTTATAAGGGATGGCCATTGGTCTAGAGCTTATGGTAAGCATTAGGATTGGTTTTTAAGCCTTTGGGAAGCTTATACTTTTACCAAAAGCTTGGACCCTTTGTAAGCTCTCTTTTAAATTTTTTGCTTATTTTTACTGTTCATGTGCTTATAATTGCTTATTCCTTGTCTTTTATGCTTGTTTATGTTTGCTTAATGCTTATTTATCTTGGTTTAGTGCTTATTTGTCATTTGTTTGTGTTTTACTTCAAAACTGTCTTGTATTGCTTTTATAGTGCCTACATTCATTTGCTTATTTTGATGCTTATTCTTGTGCTTTAGTTACTGATTATTGCTTATTAGTCATGGTTCTTTATCTGTTTTTAACTTTCTTTACTTAAATCTTTGTTAATAAGCTTTAAATTTAGATTTCAATACTTAAAGGGGTGTTTGGCACAAGTGGTCAAACGGGTCAAAACAAGTTTAAAAACCAAGTGGGTCATTTGGCCACTTTTGGCCAGCTTTTGTAAGGTGTTGTTAATCAGTTTTTTTTAAGTTTTTAGTTCTAAAAGTTAGTTTTTAAGATTTTCTAAAGGTTCATTAAAACTGTTTGTGCCAAATCAGTTTTATGAGCTTATATGATTAAGTCCTTCAAACTAGCTTTTAAAGAGTGTTTTTGTGTTCATGTTAGTGCCATAATAGAGTAGTGTAGTGTCCTTTGTGTTTACTTGTGTCTTTTCAACTCTGTCAAATTTTTGGTTTGTGTCTTTCAAGTTTAAACTGCCATTTTTAAATCCTTTTTGCAGATGGTTAACATTGTTTTTAAGGTTTAAAACTTTGAGCATAAGCTCTTTTGGAGTCAATCTCAATCTGCTTTCACTTGCTTTTAATTTTTGAGCTTATTTGCTTGCTTATTTATAGCTGCAAAACAGCCCATTATCTTTTTCAAAATCCACATCAGCATATGCTGTTTGTGACAGCCATTTTTCATAGCTCTTTTTCTTTGCTTATTTTTGATTCAAACTCACTTTTCTTTGCAGTTTTAGATAGCCTATTAGCTAGGCTTTAAGGTGATATAAGCTGAATCTCCATAAGGATCTTTATAGTTGCTTAAAATTAAGCCCTAAAGAGTACCCTTATGACTGTTTTGTATGCAGTTTTGTGCTTATAACTTATTTGCTATTTTTGCTTATTTGCCTGTTTCTTTTGTGCTTATTCTGCTTTTTCTTGCTTATTAGGTGTAGTGTCCTATATGCTTTAGCTTATTTCTGTTTTCCTTGTGCTTATTCACCCTAAATTAGCCCACCAGTTAAGCCCTCTTTAGACTTTTAAGCAATATAAGTTTTCTGTCTGCTTTTGTTTGCTTATTTTCCTGCTTATTTTTAAGTTATAAAAAAAGTTTCCTTTTTTAAAGTTGCTTAATTTTTCATAATTTATAAGTTTAAAAAAAAGAAAAAAAAAGGTTTTACCAAAAAGGGGAGGCCTAGGCTCGAACCCCAGACCTCTCCCTTTCATACCAACGCCCCACACACACTCTCTACTGCCAACACGCCATTGGGTCTTTTTCATTTTATCTTTGCATTATTTAGAATTTAAAGGGGTGTTGTTAGTTTAGCTTATAAGCCTTTTCGGCTTATTTCTGGCTTATTTATAAGCCCTCCTTTTTAGATTTTATTTTTCTTGCATTCTACTCCTTTCAAGCTACTTTTTTGTATTTTTTGAGATTTTTCTAAAACTATTTACTATTTTTAATCATTTATTTTCTTTAAAACACTTTTTAATTCATAAAAAATTATAAAAAAGTCAAAAAAAATATAATTCTTTTTTTTAAATTTTCTTTTATCATTTTGCACCTAGTAAAAATAGTTTTGCACTCATAGGGTTATTTTTGTAAAAAATTGATTTTTAAAGAACGGGTTTCGAACCCCGTTCTCGTTTTTAAGTTTAAATCGCTTTTAGCTTTCGTTTTTAGGTTTTCTTTACTCGTTTTTGCATTTTAATTGTAGAATTAGTTTCCAAAACCAAAAATCTTCTTAATCCCATTCAAACGTGCGATCACAAACGTCTTCGATTTTCAATTTGCACCTCGACGGGATTACGACTCCGGGTAGGATTTGAGGGATTGTGCTTTGGATAAAAGCGAATCTTTTAAAAGCCTCTTGGAATACTTACTATTGATTTTTATCCTTACGTATTTATATTTATTATCTATTTATATATACGTGTTCGGATCGAATCAATTCTACATATGCAAATAGACGTGGGTCAAATGACATAAGAATCCTTTGAAAGAAAGGATACGTATATGCACCGAGTGCAAGAGCAAACAAAAGAAAATCAACAGGCGTACCACGACAAAAGAACACATAAAAAATCAATACGAAAGACAGAAATTCTTATACCAATTATCGACTTTACTTGAAAGACCAAATTAAATAACGTTTTTATAAAAATCAATTTAAAATGAAGAAGTCACTTTAAGTATAAAAAAATAATTTTAAATAATAAATAAAATTGTCTTAAATGTTATCTTTGAAAATTTTATTTTGGCTGTCATAAAAATCTAGAAATGGTTATCTAATGGTGTATCGTACCTTACTAAAGATCATTTTATACACAGTTTTCTCCAGACACCAACACAATACCTAGGGTTTTTATGATTAGTCATCAATTATAAATTATGTTACTCAATCAAAGGACACCATAATACCAAAAGGGATCGTAAAACACCGTACAGACTCTAACACAATTCTATTGTTTGAAAACGAAAGAAAATACCAGGAACCATATACTCAAAATAAAATCAAACGAACTCGTACAAGAAAGCTCATGCAAGACGTTACGTACCCAAAAGAAAACGTATGGTCTTATCCAAAATAACGATCAACAGAGCAAACCTAAAAGCATCGATACTAACATGTCGCCAACGGGTTACGAAAACCAAGGAATATACAACCAAGGGAGTAATGATCCACACGAATATGTTAGGAACAATTAGTGCTTAAAAGAAACGTTTGATACTCATACGAGAAATCAATGCAACGGAAGAACTAACAAAATGCGCATGTATCCAAAAGAGCAAATTCGAACAACCAATATACATCAAGACGTAGAATGGGAAAAATCGGGTATCCTTACTAACAACGTACGATGAAGGGATGCTAAGCTTAGACTTAGGAAATCCGCACAAACAACTAGGCAAACAAGCAACCTCTATAATAGCAATACTAGGTATCCGCAAATACTAGATAGAAGGGAAAACTTACTATCTATACAACTCAACTTAACATATCCTCCAATTAGGGTAAACTTTACCTCCACTAAACATTCACCAATACACATCCACCCACTACCACCCATTACCAAACAACAACATCCCCCCACAACCATAATATTACTCCTAAACGCTTTATTATCCATCAAATAATCACAAAAATTTCATAATTCCCGATCTATTTTACACCATATCACATTAATATCTCACTTATAGTCCTACCTAATTCCACTTCTAATCAAATATCTAAACACCCCACAACCCCCCCACCCCCCCTACCCCCCTCCCCCCCACCCCCTCAGCTTAACTTATATACAACATATAATCTATATTTCGATACAAATCTTACTCCTTCTAAATACCAATATTATTATTTAAATTCCTATAACTGTATATTTATACCTTACATATACATACATCTACTTAACTATTTTGTTTATTAATCGTGTAACTTAACTTCTAACCAATCCCGTCTATTCATTTCTTTTCTTATCATTCTCACGTTTCTACCAATTACTACGACTAGCTTAACCCACCAATCACAACGACGGTCATTGAATATCTGGTTCCTCCTTATATACCCCTTCTACATATTCTAACCTTCTTCGCATCTACAGTAATTGAAGATTGTTGATATTATTCGTAGATGTCTGCTGGTAAGATTTCTATTACACTTTGTATGCTGGGATTTTTGGTTGGCGCTGCTTTCTGCCGTTGGTTGGGTGACTATTGTGGCTCTTGTTTGTCGCATTTGGGTTATTCGTGTTGTGCTAGGCGCAATAGTTTGAATTATCCTCCTCCTGCTGTTTTCTGGCGGTGATGTGGGTCGCTATGGGGTTGTGTTTTATAGGGCGCTTGTTGCCATGTTGTCTGGTACAATTGTGTATGCGCGTATCTATGTCTTTTGTCAGTGTGGTGGCTGTCCGATTTTGGAGTGTAGCTTCTCCATTTTCTGTTATGTGGATCCTTATACGCTATTACTCCTAGATTTTTTACGCCCTACATCACTAAACTTCTCTTTTAGTTTATTACGGTGTGGGTAGTATATGAGAGACATTAGGGAGTGCAAATACTAGAGTTGGATGGGAAGTTATAACTATGTCATTATTATATCAGATGAATGATGTGCAAACTTATACTAAAATGAATAATTTTAGCAGGAATAGGTGGAAGGATAATATATAAGCTTATCAATAAAAATAGATTCGCTTCTGCAAGCCTCTTTTGTGGTTTCAAGTATGAACTATTAACATCTTAAGCGCTAATAGTTGACAGTTGGTCGACATTGAAAGTGTGACCCTGCTAGGTTTTGTCTAGTTGAAACCACTACTTTTTTATAACCATATGGCATTTATTGATTTTGACCAGTAGTCTTGAGTCGTTAGGTTAGTCTTCTGATGCAATACTGGCCTGGACCGTTTTCGTTGTAGATTGTTGGGTTTGGTTAAGCGTATGTCGATTGAAGAAGAGGAGAGTATTCATCATTCATACACATACTTAGTGTCGTTCTGTTATTATAGAAAGAAATTTATTTTGGTTTGTTTATTAATCATTTTTAAGTCCAGTTGGGAAAACAGTTCCCCAACGAGACTTCTTACGGGTGGGGGAAAACATAGCTAAAATACTAAGAAAATAATACATATCATATCAGATAATGGTAGGCAAAATAACTAAAATGACAACTTAGCAAAATACGAGATATATAAGCTATCCAAAAATAGAGGGGAAGCATAGCAGTTATAGCATTAAACACTTAAGCCCTAATGCATCTACATGAAGGACCCATAGGTTATAGTCTAGGCTCAACCACCTACTTCTCTATAACCAATGGCTCTGATACCAATCTGTCACACCCCGTCAAGGCGGAAACGCGAGGTATAACGAGAAAGGATATCATCACAATACAATGGCGTCTATATAAAGAATTCTACATGCAATAAATAAGCAAAGTATAGACACAAAGTGTCATAACAATACCCATAAACTAGCCAAATCCAAAAGACGTCTTTATTGATAAAACAAAAGTTCTCGCCAATAAAAAGACATGCAACATTTATTCATAAACCAAACAATGCAAAATTCAAGACAATAAAGCAATAATCTCCATGACATCCTATGGTCTCCTTCTAGCCACTTCTATCTATCTTATTCCCATGTTGCTCACCTGAAAATAATGCTTAAACGTCAACATAATGTTGGTGAGAGTCATAGGTTTAAGACACATAAAAAAAACTTTCATACAATTGCTGCGATTACCAAAACAATTCATAACAATAACACACTGGGTAGGCGTACCCATCCGATCCCATATCATAACACTGAGTAGGCGTACTCATCCGCTCCAATTACGTCACTTACGCACCTAAAAGTCTACTAGCTAAAACTTATACTTAGGCCTAAACCAACACACTATTGAGTATTATTTCAACCCTTCAGTTGCATTTGATTGAGTAGAAAACACCACTCTCCAACTAATCTCACATACCTCAAAACAACTCCAATTGATCACAAAGCCATGGAGCGTATCACATCACAAATCAATAACCACATAACACATAATCATAGAAAATAAAAATATTTAAACTCATAGCATCATTTTTACCCCAAAAAAACATAAGAAAAAGAGACTATGAAACTCACCTGATTGCTTTGCAGCTTCCACAAACACTAGCATAAATCTAAACAACAAAACAACACGTGTTACATGCTACTAAGCCAAAAGATTAAGCACATGTAACAATCATATGATAGATGTCTAAGGTGTTTAATTACCCTCATGGGTCACCCCGACACCATGCCCGTCATTAACCAATTTGTTTACACACTTTTTCAACGTTCAACAATTTACCCGAAAATGCAGAATTTTAGTGTCACTTTACCATTTTCTAAACCACCCCTACTTACCTTTATAAATTTTATCAAAAATCATGCATTCAATATCATGAGTTTACTATCTGCATGATTTTTCCACTAATTTATATCCCCTCTTAAGTGCCCCAAATAAAATCAAAATTTTAACTACTCAGTTTCGGATCTGATCGAACACTCAAAATTTTGAACCTAAAAACCATACTTAGACTCCAAATCAGAAGCTCGCCTTTGGGGGATGTTTAATAGACACATATAACTAAACTCCTGTAGGTTGGCTAATCCTAATTCGAATTTTAAGTTGGGGTTTTACCCCTTGTAATATGCCCTAAATCTGACCCGTATTTACTGTTTTGACCACTTTTGGTGTAACCAACTTTTGAATGACTTTTCGGCCTTAAAAACTTTCGAGGCCAGCTGTTCTAGAAACTAGACTCTCTGAGCTACATCATAGGCACCAAAATTACATCAATTCATGCTTCTAACCTCTAGATATTCATGAAACAACACAACCCTAAATTCTGCTCAAACCTAAATCAAGTTCTAACCCATTCTAAACATAACCGAACACACCATCATGCTTATAATTCATCCCTAATCATTATTAACTTGTTTAATTATATTAATTTATGGATTTTAAAAAACACTAATTATTCATCTTAATAATTGTTACATGAATTAATGATTAAAACTAGACAAAGAAGATGATTTGTACCTTAAACCATTGATTCTTGAACACAAAAATCTCTAACTTGAAAAATAAATTTTTTTTCTCTTCTTCTCTTGAATATTCGACCGATCTAGGTGTAGGAGGAATTGAAAAGTGATTTAAGGATAATAAGGTTTAGTATTTATAGGATTAGAGTCCAAGTTAGAATCAAATTTGTTTCCTTTTTCCTCCCTAAACCCTTAACTGGCCGAACCCTTATCTTTTCTTTTTTTTTCTTTTTTTATTTAATTTTTAATAACTTAATTATTTGCATTACCTTAAGTTTCTACAAAAATCTATGCCAATTTGGTAAACCTTTTGGCATAAAAATGCCATACTACACTTTCTAATTAAAATATTCATTTCACCATCACACTTTCTATTTTTAGAAAGTTCACCACTAACTCTCATTTTTTACAAAACTCATTCCCTTCCCATAGGACATACTTTCCACAAAAATCTAATGCTTAGTCATCCACGTATTAACGAAGCAACACACTCATAACGCCACTCATTTCCATTATCACTACGCGAGAACAAAATGGAAATACTCAACATATACTTCATCCTTAATCAAAAATGAGATGAACACACATCCCAAGTTGATCACTATACACACAAACAAAGCCACATAAAGCATAAAATAAGCACACATCAATACTTAGCCAACTCTAACGGAATGACCAACTTGCGCAAATCACGGGTGTCACAATACCACTACTGAGTTGAGGGTGGGCTCCTTCTTTAATGGTGACCCCTAAAGATGTTGGGCCACCAGCTGCTTGTTGTGCCTCTTTATGCATTTCACCAACCACTAGTGTGGGAGGTGAAGGATGGCTTGGGCTTTTGTCTTTGGCCTAACTGGACTTAGTTTTCTTTTTTGATTGGCCAGTTTGGGATTTGGATGCCTCAGTGGTGGACTTAGATGTGTGTTTTAAAGATCGTTTTCTTTTGAGTCTACTTTTAGCTCCAGGCTTTTTACCTTGGGGAACCTCCTCAGTTTGTGAGGAAGGTTTTGGAGCTTTGGAGTCCACATGCACATCTAGGTTGCAATTGGCCTTCATGTGGTCAGTGAAAGGAGGTTCTTCAGGTTGGTTTGGCTTCAGTGTCAAGTAGTGAACACTGAACACCTGAGTAGGGTTTATGGTAAGCTCTTCATTTTCATATTCAGGTATCATATGTTCTAGTAGTAGAGATAGAAACCTAAGATAGGTGATGAGGTCTTTTGTGATGATGATTCTACCATTTTGAGTGGTTAGGGTTTGGAAGGCTTGATATGGTTTGAGGTGTTTTGGTTTTGTTTGTGATAATGAGTTGTCGATTGGTGTGTTATGATTTATATGACAGATGAAATTACAAAATTTTCTTTAAGAATTTGTAATTATCATTTGAGGTTTTAAAGTTATAGGAATGTTTAGGGTTTGTTTTCAACATGTGTGCTAAACTTTATATTTAATGAAAGTCGGCAAAGCATGTATATGACACCTAGAACAGTAAACAGCCGTCTATTCACTGTAAAAGTAGATAAGAGAAAGATAATGAGGTCATTCTAACTTTTGTATTTCTTCTTTTAATATATTTAAATATTAATATAATTTTTTTTAAATCACACCTTTTTTTTGAAAACTGACCTTGAGATTGATGTTTGAGAAAAAGCTAAACTAGGTTCAGGTTTGGTGTTATGTCATGCTGAACAGATTATTGTAATCTTCATCATCATCAATTTTCCAGCAAAGTCAACAAAACCACAAATGCGCATGCAAATCCATGAATGAGACATTTATGGTTGCTCAGTTACATCACTCAAGAGATAGCTAAAGATTTAGATAAAAAAATCGACACTGAACTGAAGAAAATACATTAGGTTTGTTCAGTTCTTGACTTAACCAATATCTATGCTCTAGTGAAGGCGAAAAAACACTCATGCTTACACAAATCCATGAATGAGACATATGTGATTGCTCAGTTACTTTACTTAAGCAAGTTAAAGGTTGTATGCAAAAACTGAACTGACATTTTACATGAAAGTTTGTTCAGTTTTGGATGAAAGAGCTGAAGCTTCAGTTTTCTTCAAGCAGTGCTGAAGCTTCAGGTTTTGAATCAATGTTCAACATACCTAGTTTAACGATCAATCTTTTGAAAGTTGGCTCATCCAAAGGCTTGGTGAAGATATCAGCAAGTTGATATTGAGTGGGAATGAAATGTAATTCAATTTCCCCTTTAAGAACATGATCTCTGATAAAGTGATATCTAATATCAATATGCTTTGTTCTTGAGTGCAGAACTGGATTGTTTGAGATTGCAATAGCACTAGTGTTATCACAAAATATGGTTACCTTTTCATATATGATGTCATAGTCAATGAGTTGACTTTTCATCTATAATATGTTGGCACAACATCCAGCAGCAGCTACATATTCAACTTCAGCTGAGGACATAGCTACATATGGTTGCTTTTTAGCACTCTAGCACACAAGTTTGCCTCCTAGCAACTGACAAGCACCTGAGGTGCTTTTCCTATCCATGTTGCATCCAGTATAGTCAGAGTCTGAGTATCCTTTTAGGTCAAAACCTGAACATTTTGGATACCATGGACCAAGACTAGGAGTACCTTTTAGGTACCTAAAGATTCTCTTAACAGCAATAAGGTGGGATTCCTTAAGATTTTCTTGATATCTTACACAAAGACAAGTAGAGAATTGAATGTCAGGTCTGCTTGCAGTTAGATACATTAGTGATCCAATCATACCTCTATATTGAGTCTCATTTACAGATTTGCCACTGAGATCAGATCCTAAGTTGTTAGGGGGTACCATTAGAGTCTTCACTAATGAACCATTTATGTCATTTTTTTTAGCAGATCATTAACATATTTTTCTTGGTTGATTGAAATGCCTCTTTCAGATTACCTAATCTGAAATCTAAGGAAGTAGGTGAGAACACCCATCATGCTCATTTCATATCTTTGAGTCATCATTTTTGTGAACTGTTTGCATAATTTTGTGCTAGTGGACCCAAAGATAATGTCATCAACATAGATTTGGACCAAAGTCACATTAGTTTGAGTTTTGTAGATAAAGAAAGTGTTGTCTATCTTGCCTCTTACAAACTTGTGTTCAGTGAGAAAGGTTGAGAAAGTCTCATACCA
Source organism: Tanacetum coccineum (assembly GCA_026074375.1). Classification (NCBI taxonomy): domain Eukaryota; kingdom Viridiplantae; phylum Streptophyta; class Magnoliopsida; order Asterales; family Asteraceae; genus Tanacetum; species Tanacetum coccineum. The sequence goes on along the minus strand of BQNB010023900.1, from coordinate 27,619 downwards.
TGCTCTTGGAGCTTGCTTAAGTCCATAAAGGGCTTTGTCCAGTTTGCAGACATGATTGGTAAACTTATTGCTCTCAAAACCTGGATGTTGTTTGACATAAACTTCTTCTTTTAGTTTACCATTGAGGAATGTACTTTTGACATTCATTTGATAAACTATGAAGTTCATGTATGTGGCAAAGGCAAGAAAGATTCTGATTGCTTCAAGCCTTACAACTGGATCAAAGGTCTCATCATAATCTATGCCTTCTTGCTGATTATAGCCTTGAGCCACAAGTCTTGCCTCGTTTTTTTATGACAATTCTAGTTTTATCTATTTTGTTTCTGAAAACTCATTTTGAGCCGATTATGGTTTTACCATAAGGTGCAGGAACTAGTGTCCAAACTTTTCTAGCAAATTGGTTTAGTTCATCTTGCATGGCATCAACCCATCCAGGATGCTTTAGTGCTTCAGAAACCTTTTTAGGTTCTTCTTTAGAGAGAAAAACTACAAAGAGACATTCTTGAGCTGAAGGAGCACTAAGTTGTTTGGCCATGGCTCTTGTGAGCATTCCAGCCCCTGGATTACCAATAATATTGACCAGTTCAATGTGTTTATCTTGAGGCCATCTGTCTTGAGGAATGGAGTGACCATTGATGAAATAGGTAAGAGTGAAGTTGGGATTGGAATTGTATTTTGTGCTGAAGTATCCTCTACGCTTGGAGAGGATAAGTGTTCAGAGATCTAAATATCTTCAGTGTTTGGGAGATTATCAATGATTTGTTCATAATTGGTGTGATTGGAATGTTCAGAATGATCATCATTTTGATCATTGTAATCATCTTGATCAGTTTGACCATTTTGGTCAAATGAAACTTTAGTTTCAAGAACAACTAGTTCAGGATATTCATAGGGTTCTATGAAGGACACATCATTGTTGTTTGTTTTATACCTTTGAGAAGGTTCATAAGGATGAAGATATTCATCTGGTGGATATCATTCTGTTTTAGCAATGTTGATGTTGTTAACTGAAGGTTTTGAGAATTTGATAGCATTAGGGCTTTCATCAAATGTGATGTGTTCTTCAGTTTGTTTTCTTCTAGTGTTGAAGACTCTGAAGGCCATGGAAACAAGTGAGTATCCAAGAAGATAAGCATCATCAGCTTTTTCATCAAACTTTCCTAAGTGATCTTTATGATTGTGGATATAAACTAGACATCCAAAGACATGAAGAAAACTGATGTTTGGGATTCTCTTATGAAAAATTTCATAAGGAGTTTTGAGATATCTTTTCACAATGGTGGATCTGTTTTGAGTGTAGCATGCAGTGACTACAGTTTTAGTCCAATATTGTTTAGAAAAGACAGATCCTAAAAGCATTGTTCTTGCAGCTTCTATAAGGGTTCTATTTTTTCTCTCAGCAAAACCATTTTGTTCAGGTGTGTAGGGAGAAGAGAAATTTTGAGAAATCCCTTTTTCATTATAGAATTTTACAAGAATGCTATTTCTGTATTCGTTACCATAATTAGTTCTGAGTTATTTGACTTTGATGTCATTTTGATTTTCAACTCTTTTGATGAAGGACGTGATGGTTTCATGTGTTTGACTTTTCTTCTTCAAGAAGTATACCCAGGTGTACCTTGAGTACTCATCAATAATAACAAGGGTGTACTTTTCATGGTTAATAGACCTAGGAGTTACAGGTCCAAATAGGTCCATGTGAAGAAGATGAAGACATTTCTTGATAGAAAATGTCTGTTTTGTTTTGAAACTGGCTCTATGATGCTTTCCCTTTTCACATGATGAACATGGTTTGTCCTTTGAGTAGACAAGTAAAGGAAGACCAACAACAAGATTTTGTTTTGCTAGTTTGTTGATTGTTTTGAAGTTTAGATGAGCAAGTCTTTTATGCCAAATCCAGTTGAGATTTTCAGAAGCTTTGGCAAAGAAGCACGATTCTTGAGCAGAAGATGTCATGTCAAGATCATATACATCTCTTACTCTTGAAGCAATCATTACAACTTCTTTATTGGAGTTAAAGATTGTTCCTCTTTTCTCATCAAACTGAACAATATACTTAGCATCACAGAGTTGACTGATGCTAATTAGATTGTACTTAAGACCATTTACAAATGCTACTTTTGTGAACATTATACCATTACATTTGATAGAGCCAAAACCTTCAGTTGTGCATGTAGAGTCATCTCTAAATACTACTTTAGGTCCTGACTGTTCCACGTATTTGTGCAGGTAACTCTTGACATCAGTCATATGCCTTAAGCATCCACTGTCTAGGTACTAGATGGGCTTCCTGATGTCACACTTCACAAATACGTTCAGAATGGTTATTTTTGTTTAGAAACCCACCTTTTAGTGGGAGTCTTAGATCTGTTAGCATTTGATGATTCAGCTCTAGTTGATTTTAGAGCCTCAGCCTTTTTGGCTTGAAGTGCTTCACCTCTTTTGAACCATTCAATATCATAGTGATCAGTTGTGGTATGAGTTAAACTACCAAAAACTTCACATCTTTTGAATGCATGTTGAGGATTTCTTGGATTGATCTCTCTTTCTAGAGAGATAATCTTATTATGACCTTTTGTGTCATGGTCATAACTTCCATATAATCCACATATGAGATAGTATAACATTCATTAGATAAATGATCTATACAACCACAGTGTGTGCAAGATGGAAAGAAGCGTTTTATTGGTCTTGGGATTTTAGATCTTGAAGAAGTTCTACACAGACTTTTGAGATGCTGAGACATGTTCATGGCGGAAATGTACTCAGCATGATCACAAGTTCTGTGATCGATTTTCTCACGCCTTTTACAAAACAGAACTTTATAAAAAAAATCAGAGAGATGATTGTTTAAGCCACACAAATCACAACTCCTTTTGAATTGTGTTTTATATTTGTTTTGAAATGCATTTTGTGGAACCTGTTATGATTGATCACTTCTGGAGTAAGATGATTGATTCCTGCTAACTTATAATTTTAGATTGTTAAGTTCTTTCATTACAATAGCTAAAGGAGGATCATCTTCAATTTTTACACTCTTTAGTTTACCAGCAGGAGCTGAGTGAACTTTTAAAGCTGAAGAGATTTTGTTACCCTTAGCAGAAGCTGAGGATGGTTCATTGATTATGACACCTTTTGAAGCTTTAGTTTTGAATGTGGATTTTGACCTCAAAATTGATTTGATAGTCTTTGGTCCAGAAATAGGTTCAGCACCATTCAACTTCTTTAGTGGAGGAAGAGGGGTGCTACAGACTGAAGATTCATCTGTTGAATCATAAATGTTGGGAAATATGTTTTCTTGACTTAGTACCGCTAGTTGTAATAGAAAGTACCGACAGTTATAATTTGTACTGTTAGTATTAGTTTGTACCGCCAATACAAAATAGTTAGTACCGTTTAAGAGATATGCATGAGATATTATAGGAAATGATATGCATTATCTTCTACGCGTTTTGTAAGTCTGTTAGGGTTTATCTTTGGTGTATAAAAGGAACCCTACGGCATTAGAAAAGACAGATCTCTCACCAAAAAGCAATCTCATAGTTAGTAATCTGTAATCATTTTAGCAGATCAATACAAAAGTTTAGTTATTAATATTCATTGTTCTTCTTAGCATTATAAGTTAGTTTCCGCATAACTTATAGTGTTCATAGTCATTGTTTCTCCTGTAGTTATTGTGGAACTATCCATATTGGCTACAACCCTTAATAGGCTAGAAAGATCTATATTGAATTGGGATCTACAAGTGGTATCAGAGCTTGTAGAGAAACTCTGAGTAAGAAGAACTAAAACCCACCAGTTATAAACCTTTACCTTACAAATCTATTCAATGACTGGATCAGATGATGATATTCCACCACCACCACCACCACAAACACAAACACCAACACAACAAGCCCCTCACACTGTCTCAACCATCAAACTCCATATTCTTAAGAAGGGAGAATATGACATATAGGCCATGAAAATGGAATATTATTTGGCCCATACAGACTATCCTATCTGGGAAGTCATTCAAAGAGGCAATGGTCCTGTGAGTGTCTCAACAGATACAAATGGTGTAATAAAGGTTTTGCATCCCAAGACTGCAGAAGAAATTTTAGCCAGAGAAAGAGAAAGAAAAGCAAGGACCACCCTGCTTATGGCTTTACCAGAAGATCATCTTGCTAAACTTCACAAAATGACTGATGCAAAACAGATGTGGGAAGCTATCAAATCTAGATTTGGTGGCAATGATGAATCAAAGAAGATGCAGAAGTATATTCTAAAGCAACAATTTGAAGGCTTCTCTCTATCAAACTCAGAAGGGCTGCATAAAGGCTATGACAAGTTTTAGAGTCTTCTAAGTCAACTAGAGATTCATGGTGCATGCATCTCCACTGAAGATGCAAATCAAAAGTTCCTTAGGTCTCTACCTTCTGCCTAGTCTCAAGTTTCCTTAATCATCAAGACCAAGCCAGGAGTGGACAGTCTCAGTTTTAATGATCTGTATAATAATCTTAGAGACTTTGAGTCTGATGTTAAAGGCTCTACTGCATCATCCTCTAGCACGCAGAATGTGGAATTTGTTTCTGAGAACACTAGCAGTACTAATGAAGTTAGTACTGCTTATGGTGCTTCTAGCTCTTCTGGCCATAACCCCCAAAGGGAAAGCTCTTCTTCATACGCTGATGAACTCACATTCTCCTTTTTCGCTAATCAATCCAGTGGTCCACAATTGGATCATAAGGATTTGGAACAGCTTGTGTAACATCCGAGAATTTTTGGATTTTTAGATAACTATTTTATCCTTTGACTTTTAGGGTCTGGCTTGACTTATAAGAACGACCATCTAAATCACGTTTTCACGGCTCGGACTCTAGAGCAATTCGATGTGAAATGACATTCCAGACAACTTTTCAGTTTTGCCCGAGACCTGGAAACGAGCCGAAAAGGGCTAAAACAGCACCGCAAACATAGTTTTTTTGAACAATATACAACGCGGACACACAAAAACAATTAAATTTGTTTTAATTATCAGTATTTATTTAATAAAAATATTAAATAAATTAGTCATCATTTTAGTTAAAAGCGTTGTTGATAACGCGAATATTCGAGTTAAAATCCATTTTTATTTCAAGACAAGGCGTAACCGGTTCACAAAATAAATAACATATATTTTATTAAATGTTATAAAATATTTATGAAATATTATCAAGTAAATACTCATTTTTATCAGAAAAATGATTTGGAAAACAACGGCACAAGTTTCGAGATTTGAATCATTCGTTAAGTCATTTAAACGAGTCCCGAACCGCTTTTAATAAAAAAGTATATGAAAAAGTTACACATTTTACCCTCAACTTATTAAAACTTGTCACTTTACATTATAAGTTTATATATATATATATATAAAAACTTTTTATATCTTTTCATTTTCATATACAAATACACACACTTCATCATCTTCTTCCTCTCTCTCCCTCCCCACCGCCGGCCACCCTGCCGCCGTCGGCCACCATGGCACCGCCGCCGGAAAACTTTTTCGGCGGAGTTTTCTGGTGAGCTCCAAAAATGATCCTCATCGCCCGATCTATCCAACCCACTAGGTCACTCTCTTTCACGCGCCGTTTTTTTTTTCCTCTCTCTCTCTTCGGCAGCCGAGCCACCAACACGCCATCATCACCATAAAAGGGTGCGTGTGGTTTCGGCTTAGCACCAAGAGGGTGCGTTGTGTACAATCACCACTAAGGGTGCGTTCGATTTGGAGTTTAACACCTCAAAAGGGTGCGTTTTGTTTATAGCAGCAGGGGGGCTGCGTTTGGCTTGGGTTAACCCTCGACGAGGGTTGCGTTTGGGTGGCAGTCAACCCACCACAAGGGTGCGTCGGGTTGAGTCTCAAGCCGACAAGGATTCGTTGGTTCGTGGGGTCGGGACAGCCGGGGGGAAATTTGTTGGGTTGGCTGTCGAAACAGCCGCTAGGGGAAAAGGGATGTCGGGTTTGGTTTTAACAACCGAAAAGGGTGCGTTCGGGTTGGGTTTAACAGCCGCGGGGGCTGCGTTTGGTGGGAACACCACCGGGGAAGGTTTTGGTTTGGTTTATGAAATTGACAAATAATTATATTCTAAAATTTTATAAATATAAAATTTTAACGAGATGTATATAAATTATAAACCGGATATATAAAATGGTGGTTTAAAAATGGTTAAATAAATGTATTATTCATTATATCGTTCCTATTTGATCTCGTATAAATATATATATGTATATATTTATTTGAAACGCGCGAGTTGTCTTGAAAAGTGAAATAACATTAGATTTTATAAATCTGGAAAACGTTATATAAACGGAAAGGTCATGACAAAAATTTTATACTTGTTAATAATTCACAAAAACTAATATTGTTTTAGAAACCGATAAAAAGAGGACTAAGTTACATATTTAAGATATAATAATTGGTATTATACAATAACAGAATAAACGATCGAAAACTATATACTTTTACATTGAGATAACCATTTTAGACGCGACCTGTCGAGGAAACGAAATATAAGTTATAAAATATTATTTTATATTTTATAATCTTCAGCTAGAAGGTAACACCATAACTATTGTAAAAAATTTACAAACGTCGTGTGTTTAATTTATAACTTAAAGACGTGTGTCTACAAGGACTTTTTAATAATTAAATGAGTTGTCGAAATAATTAGTTTAATTATTTACTCTCACTTTTTTTATATAATACTTGCAAAGTATTATACAGTTCACATTAATCCTTGAGTTGTCTGTCTTTATTATATAATTCATGAGTTTGATTTAGAAGAGATGGATTTGAAATGGCAAGTGGCCATGATTTCCATAAGATTGAAGAAGTTTTACAAGAAGACAGGGAGAAGGCTGCAGTTTGATGCCAAGGAACCAGTTGGCTTTGACAAGACCAAGGTTGAGTGCTTCAATTGCCATAACACAGGGCACTTTGCTAGAGAGTGCAGATCAAAAGGAAATCAAGAAAGCAGAAGGAGAGATGCAGGGAACACTGGATATAAAGCAAAAGACAATAGGAGGAGACCTGGAAAACAGGAGGAACCTAAAGCTTTAGTAACTCTTGATGGGGATGGTGTTGATTGGACTGGTCATGCAGAAGATGAGCAAGAGAACTTTGCTTTGATGGCTTACAGCAACTCAGGCTCGAACACTGAGGTAAAAACTTGTTCAAAAGAATGTGAAGAATCTTATGCTAAACTTAAATAATTATATGATGAACAGAGGGAACAACTTGGTGATGCCAGTATAGAAATTCAGGCATATACTCAAGCTTTAAAGAAAGTAGAAGCACAATTAGTTGCTCATCAACAAAATCAACTTTGGTATAAGGAAAAGATTAGGTTTATGAAAATTGATTTAGATGATAAAACTGATGTGCTCACATATCATAAGAAACTATTGGCAGAAGCTGAAAAAGAAAAAGAAGAATTGAAAGCTAAAGTAGAAAAATGGCATAACTCTTCTAAAAGTCTTAATATTCTGTTAAATAGTCAGATGAGTGCTAGGGACAAAGCTGGGATTGGGTATGGAGATCAAATGAATAAAGGTGTCTTAGTTATGTAATTATGTTTTTGATGTTTATTTTAAGTAGGTATAGTGATTTATAAGAGAATTGTTCTTGTGAATGATAGATAATGCAGAGGGATGCATTTGTAGTTTCCCCTCCAATGACAGGCGATATCACATCCATTCTGGACCTGATAAAAGAAATAGATGATCACAATTTTTACATATGGTCCAAAGCAATCTAAACCTAGTGAATCTGATGCTAGGAGCAGTGACTTTAATTCTTGTGAATCCAATTCTAGTGAAGAAATAAATGAATCTATACCTAAACCAGTTACTAATGAACCCAAAGCTGTTTGTTGACCATAATAATGTTTGGGTCTGTGTCCTATATTGAGGAGTATGAATCAGTTGTGATGATGAACATGTGTCTCTAACCATAAAATGAACAAGGAAACTCCTTGTTTGCTTTTATTAATATTGTTAAGCATTGTCTTAATAAAACTCCCTAGACATACTAGTTTAAAGAACAAAACCACATGTATTAGTCAGACGTACCAACCTGACAAATGGGATTTGTAGTGGTTTAATGTCTAAAAAAACTAGGGTTTGGGATATGGTTTACTTAAAATGGCATGTTTTGTATGTGGTAGTTTTAGCCATCTTATTAGAGATTGTGATTTCCATGAGAAAAAAATGGCTAAACAAGCTGAATTAAACAAAAGGATGTATAAGGGTACTGGTCAAAGGGAAAATAGGCCAGTGTGGAACAATGTGCAAAGAGTGAATCACAAACAATTTGTTCCTACAGCATTATAACTAGAATGGCGAATCATCTTAATATGCTATAGTGCTAGCAGTACTAACAATGTTAATACTGGTAGACATAATTTTAATAGTCAGTCAGTACCAACTAATGCTGCCAGGAAAGTTCATACTGTTAAACCTATTGTGAATAATGTTAGACCAAAAACTGTTTTTCATAAAACTCTTTCACCTATTAGAAGGCTAATTTAATAGAACACAGCACAAGAAACAATTTTTTAAATCAAAAAGTTAATGCTGGTGAGGTAAAAGCAGTTAGTGTTGTTGGGGGGAAAAGGGAAACTGCTGTTAAGCCCTCAGCAGGTTGTAATTGGAGACCCAAAATACATTACTGGAACAAAGTATTCAAATACAATGGTGGATCAAATTCTAGAAAATGTATTACTTTTAAAGATCCACTAGGCAGACCCGAGCCTAAAATGGCTTGGGTCCCTAAGAGAATCTAAACTCTCTTATTTAGTGGATGTTCCAGGCACATGACTGGAAACAAGGCCTACCTTGTTGAATATCAAGACTATAATGGTGGCCCTGTTGCTTTTGGAGGTAGTAAATGTTACATAACTGGTAAAGGTAAAATAAAAACTGGAAAGTTAGATTTTAAGGATGTGTGCTTTGTGAAAGAACTACAGCATTTCAATCTCTTTTCCGTGTCACAGATGTGTGACAAGAAGAACAAGGTTCTCTTTACAGACACTGAATGTCTTGTGTTGTCTTCTGACTTTAAGTTACCTGATGAAAATCAAGTATTACTTAGAGTCTCTAGACAAAACAATATGTACAGTTTCAACCTAGAGAACATTATTCCTACTGGAGGTTTAAGATTGTTGATTGCAAAGGCCACACTTGATGAATCTAACAAATGCATAGGAAGGATGGTCATGTTAACTTTAAAAACTTAAACACTTTGTGAAGGGGAAACTTCTGTAAAGAGGTTTAACTTCCCAAGATTTTTCATAATGATCCAACAAATGTGGTTGCTTGTCAGAAAGGAAAGAAACACAGGCCTCAATGTAAGGCCAAATCAGTGGAGCTTTATTTAGTCAGCCGTTATAGCTTTCTCAATATGGACTTATTTGGACCTTACATCTCTTAAGGAGCTTAACACCATAAGACTTATTGCCTTGTTATCACTAATGATTTTAGCAGGTTTAGTTGGGTGTTTCTTCTTAAGAACTAAGGATGAAACTAGTGGAAATCCTTAAGGACTTTATAAGGACAAAATTTAGATCCAATTTAAATCAAAATTTTAAAACTATTAGTTGTGATAATGTACATAATTTATGAACAGGGATTTTATGTAATTTTGTGGGTCAAATTGGATTGGATCAAGAGGATACAATAATGCCAGGAAATCCCATAAACAAAATAGAGTGATAAAGAAAGAAGAACACGACTCTTATTGAGGTTTGCTAGAAACTATGCTAGCAGATTCATTTTACCTACACTTTTGGGTTAAAGCAGTTAGTATTGCTTGTTTATGTCCTTAATAGGGTTATTAGTGAAACAAGCCTCAAAATAAGACACGTTATGAACTTAATACTGGTAAATACAATATAAGCTATATAAGACCTTTTGGGTGCCATGTGACTCATCTTGAATACATTGACTACGTGGGAAGTTTGATGGGAAATCTGAGATGGTTTTAGGTAGGTTATTCTCTAAATATCAAGGCTTTTAGGGTATACAATTTAGAAACCAAGAGAGTTGAAGAAAACCTGCATATAACCTTTTTAGAAAATAAACCAAATGTTGCAGGGAAAGGACCAAATTGGTTGTTTGATCTTGATTATTTAACTGATTCAATGAATTATCAGCCTGTGAGATCAGAGAATCAAGCTAACAAACATGCAGGTCTAAAAGAAGCTAATCATAGTGTAGGTACATAAGATAATATTGATGCAAGAAATTATGAAATGGAAGCTAAATCTGCTCAAGACTACTTTGTACTGCCAATATGGTCTTCTTATACTTCAACAGTCAAGAGCTCAGAAGCAAAGAATAAAGGTAAAAAGCCTAATAAGAATACTGATTTAAAGACAAATGAGAAGCCAGTAGATTAGGAGGATCAATCCTTTTTGGATGAGCTTGAAAGGCTTAAAAGACAAGAAAAGGAGGCTAATGATGCAGCTAAAGCTCTTAGAAAGGAGTTTACCCAAGATACTGAGGATTTGCTTCTTTTAAGTAGGAGATGCTAGAGCTAGCAGTACTAACATCTGGTTATTACAGATTGCACAACAGTTTTAGTACTGCCCAGTCTTCTGGGGGGACTATCCTACACTCGATCTAACAATACTGACCAAGATGATTCTGCAAATACCTGATATTGAGGTTTGTTATGACAATCTAATGATGGTATTTTTACCAATGCATTTTCTTATGATGATGAGGGTGCAAGTGGTGTCTTCATAAATTTAGGAAACTATTGTGAATGTTAGTCCCTATTCCCACATCAATGATTACTCTATTCTCCTTCAACTACAAATTATTAGTGGATCCTAATATTAGTAGTTGAAAACAAGGTGCAAGCCGTTCTAGTGAACAAAATGTTCTGGAGCCTATGACTTTTGTAAGTTATATTTAAAAGTAAAGAAGGAAATAATATAAGGACTTTCCGCATTGTTTATTTGCTTGTTCTTGTCTTAAATTGAACCCCAAAGATGAGAAATCTAAAAGCACTTGAAGATGAAAGTTGGGTTGATGCTATGCAAGAAGAACTGCTGCAATTCAAGATTCAGAAAGTTTAGATTCTTGTAGATTTGCCTTATAGGAAGAAGGCAATTGGGACAAAATGGGTTTTAGAAATAAGAAGGATGAAAGAGGTGTTGTGGTTAAGAAATAGCAAGGTTGGTTGCCTAGGGGACATAGGCAGAGGGAAGGATAGGACTATGATGAGGTTTTGCTCTGTGGCTAGGATTGAAGGCCATTAGCGATCTTTTTTGGCTTTTTGTTCTTCTATGGGATTCATAGTCTATCAGATGGATGTGAAGAGTGCCTTCCTGTATGGCATAATTGATGAGGAGGTATATGTGTCTTAACCTCTAGGTTTTGTAGATCCTATAGCTGTCCTAAGAAGGTCTAAAAGTTAGTGAAAGCTCTCTATGGTTTACACAAGACTCCCAGAGCCTGTATGCTACTTTATTACTTTCTTGTTGAAGAGTGGATACAGAAGAGGAACTATTGGACAAAGATTTTTTTATTAAGAAGGACAAAAATGATATCTTGTTAGTACCAAGTTTATGTGGTTGACATTATTTTGGTTTCTACAAAGAGATCTTGGTGTGTGAATTTGAGGCATTGACCCCCCCCCCCCCCCCCCCCCCCCCCCCCCCCCCCCCCCCCCCCCAAGAGTAGATTTCAGATGAGTTCTATAGAAGAGCTCACCTTCTTTCTTGGATTACAAGTCAAACAGAAAGAAGATGGTATTTTTATAAGTCAGGATAAGTATGTTGCAGAAATCCTAAAAAGTTTGATTTTGCCAGTGTAAAGACTGCTAGTACATCAATTGAGACCCAAAAGCCTTTGGTCAAAGATGAGGAAGCTACTGATGTGGATGTACACATTTATAGATCCATGATTAGCTCTTTAATGTACTTGACTGCTTCTAGGCCTGATATTATGTTTGCAGTCTGTGCTTGTTCTAGATTTCAGGTAACTCTAAAGACCTCCCATCTCAATACTGTGAAGAGAATCTTTAGGTACCTCAAGGGCAAACCCAAACTGGGTCTTTGGTATCCTAGAGTGTCATCATTTGACCTAGAAGCCTACTCAGATAGTGACTATGCTGGATCAAATCTTGATAGAAAATCTACAACAGGAGGTTGTCAATTTCTTGGCAGGAGACTTATTTCATGGCAATGCAAGAAGCAGACAATTGTGGCTACTTCTACTATAGAGGCAGAATATGTTGCTGCTGCCAACTGCTATGGGCAAGTTTTGTGGATTCAAAATCAAATGTTAGACTATGGGTTTAATTTTATGAACACAAAGATCTACATTGATAATGAGAGTACTATATGCATTGTAAAGAATCCAGTATTTCACTCCAAAACAAAGCATATTGAAATTAGGCACCACTTCATTAGGGATGCTTATGAGAAGAAACTTATCCAGGTGCTAAAGATTCACACTGATGACAATGTAGCTGATCTTTTAACCAAAGCTTTTGATGTTAGCAGGTTCAATTTCTTGATTGTTAACATTGGAATGATCAATCAATAGGCTGCATTAGTTAAGGGGAGGCAAGATGATTTGTTGTACAGTTTGTATGGAATGTTCAGTGAGCAGAAGGATCTTGACAATGGTGATGTTTTTCATAAAGTTATTTGAGTTCTAGAGAGTAATTAGAGAGAGCTATATAGATTTGGGTACTAAATGCGCTCTTTGTTGCCTGATACTTTGTTCAAATTTTTTGGTTGACAAAAGTTGAGTACCGTTTGGTTATAGTTAGTACAGACAGTCATAGTTTTGACCGCATATAAAGCCGGTTAAAGAAAATATATCGTAGGGGTCTAAAGTGTAATTTTTGGCTGTTTCTTCGACATTAGATTGCTCCTTCTATAAATACCCATTTCAATTACACAATTTATTCACCTAAACTCTCTTAATTGAATTCAATTAACAAACCCTAATTTTTCATCACTGTCGATCAACAAAATCATTTAACCTATGGTTGGTTTGTGGTTTTTTGCTCAAAACCACTATATGGTTGTATTGGAAAAGAATGTGGGAAAACTGAGTTTCACCAGATTATGGACTTCCTCGCACACCTGTTCAATCCACTTTGCACTCACTGTAAGTCCCATAGTCTCCATACTTTGTTTGTTGAACAGTTTCAGTTTTGGACATTGCTATGTTAGACTTCAAGCAACATTAGTATATATAGATGCCATTGTTGCTGGCAAGCCTGTAAACTATCTCTGAGCATCATTAACGTAAGTTGATCTTCTTTTTGATGATGCTGATGGGATAGATACTTTGAACAATTAGGCTATATTTGACACTATTCAGTTAATGGGGTATGAGGGGGACCTTAATATTTTAACTTTTAACAAAGCTCTCTTTTCACCTTAATGGAAAATTCTTTTTCATACCATGAATCACTGCATCAGTTCCAAAAGCACTTATTGGGATCATATTCCCACTAATATTGCCACAACAATGATTTGTTTGGCAACTAATCAAAAATATAATTTTTCAAAATTAATTTTTGATGGTATGATGAGACACTTAGATGCAACTAAGAAGTTTTTCATGTATCTAAGATTTTTACAAATCATTTTGAGAAACTAGTTAAAGGATGTACCTGTCCCTATGGATCACTTTCCAGTCCCAGCTTTAACTAAAAAGGTTTTGACATTTATGGTTAAAAAGGGTAAAAACTTTTCAGGGAATGTTACACCTTTATTTAACTCTATGTTAGTTCAACCAACAGAGGATAAGGGTGAAGTTTCAGAAAGACCATATGAATCTCAACCAATACCCTCTCCTACTCACCCAAGTAAAGACCAACCTGAGTCACAGCCTGACCCATCTCCAAGACCTTCTTCTTCTATCCCTATACATGATTCCAATCCAGAGGGTTCTAGTGGGAATCATGGAGGTCAGTCATATAGTGATAGATCCCTATCAGGGAATGAGGATGGCCTGACACTCCAAAGTGTATATGATCTTTGTATTTCTTTGTGTAAACAGGTCACGGCTCAAGCTGTAGAAATTAAAATTTTGAAGGCTCAGATCAAGCAGCTTAAGAAGAAGGCCAGACCTGTTATCAACCATCACAAAGCTTGGTTTAGGGCTGCTAGGTTAAAGAAACAACAAAAGAAGAAGGATATGGAAAATCAAAGAAGAGAAGGAGTGTATCTAAACAGGGGAGGAAAGCTATCAATTCTTCCAAAGGTACACCATATGTGCATACACACACTGACTGGGATGGTCTGGATACTAATTTGGAGGACTACACTCTTGCTCAAGATAAAGGGAAGATTGATTTCAAGGTTAAGGAACCCAAAACAAGTTCCAAAACTGAGGAACTTCACTTGTCAGGTGATACATTGGTTATAAAAGACAAGGGAAGTGCTGAAAATGGAGGAAGCACAAAAGATATTGATCTGCAACAAAGTACTGTCAAGCCAGATGAAGGTACCGACAAGCAAAATGGAGGTACCGACAGAACAAAAGTTAGTACCGATAGTTTTGTTGAAGGTACTGCTGAGATTAAAGATCAAGTTTCAGGAGAAAGTGATACTCCAACAGTTCCAACAATGACTTCAACACCTACTCCAATAGTTTTTGCTGATGATGAGACTATTGCACAAGTTCTTGTCATAATGAGTCAGAACAAGGTAAAACAGAAGGAAAAAAAAAGGAGTAGAGCTTAAAAATGTTGAGGATATTGAGAGACCAAGGCCTACATCAACAAGATCAATGTTAACATTGAAGCCTCTTCCTAAGATCAATCCAAAAGCTAAAGGCAAAGGAATGATTAAAGAAGAAGATGAATCTGATACTGAATCAGAAGATATCACTGAAGCTAAAAAGAAGTTTAAAATGCTTGCTAATGAAGAAGAGATGGTCAGAAAGGTTCAAGAGGAATGGGAAGCAGAAGAGGAGAAGGAAAGGTTAGCTGAGGAAGAAGCTACTAAGGCTGCATTCACCAATGCGTATGACTTTATCCAGGCAAGACTCAATGCAGATAAGATTCTTGCTGAGAAGCTTTAAGAAGAAGAGAGAGAAAAGTTCACCATCGAAGAGAGAGCTAAGTTACTTCATGATACCATTGCTGCACAAAGGAAATTTCTTGCTCAACAAAGATCTGAGGTTATCAAAAACAAACTTCCTTCAAGAATTCAGCTGAGAAACCAAATGATGACATATTTGAAGCATGTTGGAGGAAAGAAGCATTCTGATTTGAAGACCAAAAATTTTGAAGAAATACAAGTTTTGTATGAAAAGGTAAAAAGGTCTGATGAAAACTTCATTGCTATTGGTTCTGTTGAGGATGAGAAGCTAATGAAAGATTTAAACAAGAAAGCTGCTAATATAAAGAAGGCTGACAGTATTAAGGAGGAAAGTAAAGAAGAAGAAGGTACCAAAAAGAGAAACTTGGCACAAGGAAAAAGATGAAGTCAAGGAAAAGAATATTCAGCTAAGACACTTCTGAGGATGATGAAAATAATAGTAAGAAAGAGAATGATGAGCTGAGATTATGCTTATCAATAGCTCCAGGTTAGGACAAGGAGGTGGATTATGAAAAACTTAACAAGAAGTATCCTATCATAGAATGGAAATCTAAGTATCTTGGAATTAAACCACACTATGATGAAACTAAAGACTTAGAGGAGATTAATCTAAATATGGTGATTAGAAGCAATGGATAAAGGAGATATTTTACTACTCTGATGAGTGTGCTTTCCAAATTTGATAGAGATGATTTGAGTGCTATATATCAACTTGTGATGGACATATACCAAGATGAGATACCTGAAGGTTTTGACAGTAGTTACTTTGAGGTGACGTAATGATATTGTTTATCAAGTGATGAAGATCGAGTTTGGAAACTCACATTAGGAATTGGAATGTAGTATGTTGAAGCTACATGGTTCTTCATGGGTACATACTTTAATGACTGAGGAAGGATTAGTCATTCATATGCTTGTTGAGAAAAAGTATCCTTTGAGAAAGAAAGTGTTATTGCAAATGCTAGAATTGAAGTTAGAATCTAAAAAAGACAGTACTATGGCATTAGAGTTGATTAGATTTGTCAAGGAAGTTAATTGCAGAGTTGGAAAACCTAAAAACTCTGTATGGAGATGAAAGAGGATCTTTGAGTGTTGCGTTTCAAAACCACACAACAATATGATCAATCAGTTCACCATGATTTAACAGGACAAAAGAACTGGGACTGTCCAAAAGTAAATGGCTTGTGGTTAATGATTCTCAAATCCGTTTATGGTTGACACTTTACCATTAATTAGTTGGTTCTTAACACTCCTTGCTTCACATTAAGAGTTGGTAGTCCAGGCTCAAAGTGTTCTTGGTAAAGGACAAAATCAATATGTGATAGTGATAGTTTGCTAAAAACTATTGGTTATTAAATGCACACATGTTATGGCAGATGCATGGAATTGTCAAAAGCAATACGGTTTTTGGTAAAGACAAATCAAATTTGTTGATAGTTGATAGTTTACTCAAAACTATAAGGTTCTCAATTCACCTTGTTGTTTACAATGAAGAATTGGCTATCCCAGAGCAAACGGCTACTGGTAAAGGAACATCAAATCCGTTAATGGCTGGTAGTTTGCCAAAAACTACAAAGCCAACTTAGTTGGATTGTTGCAGAAAAGATGTAGCTGTGTTGCAGACAAGACATGTAACTGAGAGGACAAGGATTGAAAATTGCTAAGTGATCAAGATAATGGTACAAGAGTTCAATATTATCAAAAGTAAAGATCCAAGAATGATACAGAAAGGATCAAAGGTACTTAAATTTATATCAGATTGAGTCCAAGATTTGACAGAGTGTTTGGATACATCCTTCGTGAAATTCAAGATATCTACATCAGAGAAACATGAAGTTAAACAAGTTCAACAAACATGTTTAGGGGAGGATTATTGGGAAATATGTTTTCCTGACTTAGTACCGCTAGTTGTAATAGAAAGTACCGACAGTTATAGTTTGTACCGTTAGTATTAGTTTGTATCGCCAGTACAAAATAGTTAGTACCGTTTAAGAGATATGTATGAGATATTATAGGAAATGATATGCATTATCTTCTACGCATTTTGTAAGTCTGTTAGGGTTTATCTTTGGTGTATAAAAGGAACCCTACAGAATTAGAGAAGACATATCTCTCACCAAAAATCAATCTCATAGTTAGTAATCTGTAATCATTTTAGCAGATCAATACAAAAGTTTATATATTAATATTCATTGTTCTTCTTAGCATTATAAGTTAGTTTCTGCATAACTTATTGTGATCATAGTCATTGTTTCTCCTGTAGTTAGTGTGGAACTATCCATATTGGCTACAACCCTTAACAGGCTAGAAAGATCTATATTGAATTGGGATCTATAATAAATAGTCGCTAAAGAGTCGGTGACAGCAACTAAAGGATCAGTTGTGTTTCTTTGTGACTCAGCTGGGAGTATCCTACCAGTATCATGATTTGGCAGAATAAAACCTTCAGCTTTAGACAACCAGGGTCTTTCAACACCAGGTATGGTCACGTTTGTGTCATCAGCTGAAGATTTTACAAAGACTATGTCTTTTTGCTCTGAACTAGAGGGATCTTTAGTGAGTTGATCAACTCCCATAATTCTCTTCTTTTAAGAGGGGATTTGTTCACTGATACACTGATTTACTTTGTTAGAACTGTTAAGCCATGTTTCAGTGATTGCTTTTAGCTCTTTCAGTTTAGTTCTTAAGTTTTTATTCTCTTTGAAAATTTTAGTGTTTACATGCTGCATGGTAAGAAAATCAAGTTATGCTTGTTTTAATACTAAAAGCTATTCTTTGCATGTATTCAGTTCATGAACAAGATTTCTATGTTTTGACAAAAGATTACTTCTTTATTCTTCAACATAATTTAGATCAATACATAAATAATCTAGACAGACTTTTCTATCATCGTTATCTTCTGTTTCAAAAAGAGTGTGTACCTTTCTATCAGTCGATCTTTACCTCATTTACCATTTTATGGCACGCTTCTTTGCTGGACAACATCATTTTCTTCACTAGTGTCTGAGTACTTTCACTTTCACCATACTCATTATACACTTCTTCTTCTTCCCATTCATGGCATCAGCGGATAAGACCTTTTGCGTTTCTTTTACTATAAAAGCTTTAGAGGCTGAAGCACTTGAACTTAGGAGAGCTAGTTTAGCCTTGACTTTGTTGTATTTGGCTTCAAAGTCTTTAGTAGGCCTTAGTTCAGGTTTGTGCTGAGGGGAACTGAGAGGTTTTGGTTAAAAGGGTGACTGATATGTGAAAACTAAAGTTTTTAACCAGCCGTCTCTTGCAAAGTGACACTTCTTGCCATATTTGTGACATTCAGTTTGGTTAGTTGCTTTTGCACTGCTAAATCTTTGAGTACCTTTCTTGTAGAATCTTTTAGATTTAGCTAAAAGAGCTCTTGTTTGGTATTCTTCTTCTAGATCATTCAGATACTCATGACTGTTTCTTGTATCCTCTTCATCATCACAGGACTATCTTTGAAAGTCCTAGACAATAGCGGAAAGAGAAGAATAGCTGTTGCTGAGGTGTTGAGGGAGACAGCGATTTTTTATTCTTCAGTCTCGAAATTATGTCTATAAGGTTTTTCTTCATATTTGAGTTTTCCAAATAGAAAAGCAAGCTCAGAATCTTTCACATTATTTATGTTTTTGAGACTTTGGCAGAAACTTAGCCACTTCTTTGGTAACCCATTTATAAAACCAGTATTTATTTCAAGCTTTTAAAGTTTGATGCCATCATTTACTAACTCATTCATCAAAGCTTTGTATTTGGTGAAAGTTTGTGTCAAAGATTCACCTTCTTTGAATTTGAAGGTGTTATAGCACAATTTTAGGTCCATGACCCTACTTTATTTCACATCAGAGGGGCCCTCGTGATACAGTATCAGGTCATCTCATGTTGATTTAGCTATTAAGCAGTTTATGACAGAATTTATTTGGTCATTTGGAAGAACAGACATGATGAGACTTTTGAGTCGCTGATCTAAGTTAGCAGTCTTTCTCTCATCTTTAGTCCATTGACTCTCTGGCTTCCTTTGACCAGCTATCATGGAGATAAAAGGACCATTTTTGATGATATTTTCAAATTAAGGTTCAATACCAATAATGTGGCACATGAACCTTTTTTCTAGTTGGTGAAATTTTCCACCTCTAGTATAGGAGCGGCATTTAGCTGGCCACCCCTATATTCATGAGTCTATGATACCTCTACTGCTACCATTTAAGATGGATCTTGATTTAAAAATCTTTGAGCCTTTATATATAATCTTTTTATGAGATTTTATAAACCAAAAGGCTCTGATACCACTTGTTGGTTCATAGGAATGTGATATAAAGTTTATCAATTTAGACTTAATCACATTCCATGGCAACGAAGTGAGTTTTAAACAAATATATATAAGCAATTATAAGACAACTTTTAAAACACACAGAAGTATTTTTGTAGTATAGACTTTTATTAGAATAAAATATGAATCTATGAACAACACCTTGCTTTGCGAATTGCAAGGTGGGTGATTGACAATGGGGTGTTATCTCCTTCGAATTATTCCTCTAAGCTAAGTTATGAGATTAAGAAAACAAACTTGTTTATGACTAAATGAAGCTTCAGGTTTTCAGTTGTTACGAGGTTAGTTTTCGAGTTTAGAGATAATGAAACTCTTCAATGTGTAATCACGTTAACTGATTGATTGACCGAGACTTAAATACATAATGAACGAACTTCATGTTCGACTCAATATTTTGAGGCTAACAAACCTAATACACATGTCAAGCATTAAATGGGTGGTTGAGCTACCATTTAATGTACACATGCTTTATAGTACCAGGTACAGTCATTTAAAGAAAGTTGATGTACTTCTATACCAACTTTAGAAGTAACATTTCCCAAGTAGATTGCTTTATTCCTTTTGACATAAAGTAATCTTTTTCTCTCCTTGTAAACCTTCTAGAAGTGAAACAACACGTTTCAACTTCTATTAAGGAGATAGACAACGTTTAGCTTGGAATTGTCAACCAAGCTAAACTGAAGCTCTTTCCAAGAGTCCTTCTTCAGTTTCTGTACCGCTGCATACATTGAAGTGAAGATTGTTGATAAAATATAATGCCTAAAAACATTACTAATATTTTTTCACATCTTTACGTTTTGATAATCACAAAATATAAAAACGTTCAACGTAAATTAAACGTAAACAAGTAATTAGTAGTAAATTCTCATTTCAACAAACACATCACTTAAAGGTATGAATAAATAAATGCTTAATGCATTTTATGATCAAAGGAAATTTTTATTCAACCTCACACTTTTATAAAATGTTGTAAACATTTTATAAATATTACAAAACATTTTCTACAATTAAAAGAAATGTTTTATTCAAAATAAACATTTTGAAATTCAAATTTTCGGACCTAAAACGGCTAGAAAAGCTCCAGAAAATTCCCCCTACACAAAAGACAAACTAGGGAAGCCCCAGTCTAGGGCGGCCCCCTTAAATACACGGCCGGCCCCCTTAAAATTAAGGGGACCACCCACCTATTTAAGGGGACCGGCCCTAGGTAGACGCTCCCCCAGTTTGTCCTATAAATACTGGACTTTTCCCCATAATTTTCTTACCTTTTGCACTCATTCTTTCTGTTCTAAAACAGCCCACACATCTCATCAAAATCCTTTGATCATTTAATCATAAAGCTTTGTTTCCAAGTGATCCAAGCTCAATTCCTCAAGTGCAAGAGAAGAATACTTCCATCCTCAAGTGAAGAAGTATTACACCTTTGTGTGTTGTTGCAATCTTATTGCATCCATATCATAACTTGTAAATCTTTTGTATATCTTGTATTTATGTGTAGTAGCTAGATCTTGGCGATCTTTGTAAGTATAGATAGATCGTGGTGATCTTACCAAGTAGTGTTAGTTAGTTGTGGCATAAGTAGTGTGGTGAAGTGAAGTCGTGAAGTTGTGAGGAAGTCTTGAAGTTGTGAAGAAGTTGTGAAGTTGTGAAGTCGTGAAGTTGTGTTGTGATAGATTGGTTCTAGCTAAGATTAGAACTCGACATTTAGCTTTGTGTCGTAAATCGGTGTAAGCAACGTTGTGTACGGTTTTCTCCGCCATAAGGGAGCTTGTTGACATAGTGAAGAAAACTCTCGAGTTAGGTGCTCGGGGAGTGGAGTAGGGCGAAGAGGTGCTTCGTTACCGAACCACTATAAATCCTCGCGTTGTGGTTTGATTGTTCTTACTCTTATCTCTTGTCTTACATTATCTCCTCATACTATCATATCAATTGTTTAGATAAATATATTGTTCATATTGTGCAAGTGTTGAGTTCACATAAATTCAAATCTAGAATTTTTTACAAACACTTCAAAACCTTTAATTAAAAAGCGGTAAACTATTCAACCCCCCTTCTAGTTTTCCACAATTGGTATCAAGAGCCACGCTAAACAAGATTTTTAAAATAAATTGTATTTTAAAACTTGAATCGATCTATGGAATCGGAAAAATATTTAGAAGGGCAATCTATGCAAAGACCACCACTATTTGAAAGTGATGGATTTATTTATTGGAAAAATAGATTCGAAACTTATGTGAAGTCAAAAGATCTAGATCTTTGGCATGTTATTACCGATGGTGATTTTCCTCCTATTCAAAATAATCCCGAAACTAAAAAGGATGAAGTTGTACCTTTTCATAAACAAAATGATGATCTTAAAAAGAAACTTGCAAAAAATAATGAAGCTAAAATGGTAATTTATAATGCTTTGCCACGTAAAGAATACGAAAGAATTTTTATGTGTCAAACCGCAAAAGAAATTTGGGATACTTTATTAATCACTCATCAAGGTAATAATCAAGTCAAAGCTAACAAAATAGATCTTCTTGTTCAACAATATGAACAATTTATGATTCCGGAAGAGGAGTCAATAGATAATGCTTTTGCTAAATTTAACACTATTATTACTAGTCTAAAAGCACTTGATGAAGGTTTTTCTAGCAAGAATTGTGTTAGGAAATTTCTTAGGGCACTACATCCAAAATGGCGCGCAAAAGTCACGGCGATTGAAGAATCAAAGAATCTAACAACTCTATCACTTGACGAACTCATTGGAAATTTGAAAGTTTATGAAGAAGTAATTAAGAAAGACTCTGAAACCGTCAAAATCAAAAGAGAACAAAGTAGATCTATTGCCTTGAAAGCTAGAAAGGAATCTAGTGATGATGATAGCTCAACCTCCGATAGTGAAGATGAAGAATACGCCATGGCCGTAAGAAACTTCAAGAAATTCTTCAAAAGACAAGGACGATTCGTAAGACAACCATATGAAGAAAGAAAATCATACCAAAGAAATAAAGACGACAAAAATGGCAAAGGCGAAAGAAAATGTTTCAAGTGTGGAGATCCAAATCATCTCATCGGAGAATGTCCGAAACAATCAAAATATCAAAATCAAAAGGCGTTTGTTGGAGGATCCTGGAGTGATAGCAACGATGATGAAGAGGAAATGACAAAGGTCGAAAAGTGTCTTATGGCTTCTAATGAGGTACTTTCCGAAACCGAATACTTTAGTGATGACCAATCATCATTAGACGGAAATGACTTAGATAGTGAATATAGTAGATTATGCAAAATAGGACTAAAAGTCATGACTAAAAATAAAACTTTAAAACAAGCTAAAATAAAACTAGAAAATGAAGCACTAGAATTAAAAGATAAACTATCTAGGTTAGAAAAAGGTAAGGAAGTAAATGAAGAATGTAAAACATGTCAAGATCTTAGGCTTGAAAATGAGATGCTTAGAAAAGAAATATCTAGGCTAAATCAATTTAATGATAGTAGTCACTCACTTAAGAAAATAATAAGTTCTCAAAAACTATCCGGAGACAAATCCGGTTTAGGATTTAATTTTACCAAAGGATCACCTAGCGAAACCAAACAAGTAAATTTTGTAAGAGCTCAAGAAGTCGAGTCGAAAGAAAAATTGATAGAATCAAACCCAAACTCAAAACCAAAATTTATACTTTTAAACAATACTAAAATTCCCATTGCAAGTGATGATGAGGTAAAACATTTTTACAAACCTTCCTTAAAACCCGGAGTCGGATTTACTAAACCCACAATGAGGTCTAAAACACCTCCTCCGAGAAGAAATGAAAACTCTCATCCTCGTTCCAAAACACCTCAACCTAGGAGAGACCAAGGTAGACCAAATTACTCTAACACTAATCACACAATGTGGAATCATCCACATCAACCAAGCTTTACTCAATGTGGAAGATGCTCACCGTGCATGTGTTCGAATCAAATGCAAAACATATGCGGAAACAATAACTTCGGATACATGAAACGTTGGGGACCAAATGGCTGAGCCATCACAACCTTTGAAGTAGTGTGCTCTCTACAAACATTCTTTGTCTCCGGATTAAGGAATTCATGATAAGGTTCCCATGAACCCTTATCATTTACATTATGAAGACATTAATGAAGATAATTCTGAAGACTAAGGTACGTCTCACTTTTCATATTCATAGAATATAGATTATAAGTAAATGTCTATGTGACTATGATGTTGTAGTGTAATTAGTTCTTAGAAAATAATGTAGTCTCTAGAAATACCATTTGTTGGTTTTCTAGCTTTGAAGAGATTAGTTCACTATGAACTATTCTTTCGTGTAGATTATTATTATACGTCTACAAAATGGAAATCTTCTATGACCACATTGCAAACTCACGCAGACGAAGAAGAGCAAGCTAGTGGTTAACAATTAACATAGAAGTAGGATTAGTCGCACGAAGATCATAGACACACTATGGATGAAACAAACTCCCTTCGACCTCGACGATCGCCTCGGATCCGTGTCAACCATCATCCACGTCTATCGGAATCAACTTGTTGATATTTTCAACTACGTCTTATTATTTCATTATCTTCGCTATCCATTCTCGTCTCATCTCAAATCGAATATACTAATTGTCTTTTTGAAGAAATTAATCCTTCCTTCTTGCAAGAAATTTCATCTCTAAATCACCTCTCGAATTGACGTCTTGACTATCTCGTCCGAAATAGTCAAAGAAACTTTTTAATTAAACAAATGGTTAATTAATAATTGTCAATAATTATTCTCACAAAAACTGGACAAAAATCAAATAATTTTTTTTTTGAGGGCGGCCCCCTTAAAATTAAGGGGACCGGTCGTGTAAAATGGGCGCCCCCTTAATTAATTAAGGGGACCGCCTATCTGAAAAAACAAACACTCCCTTTATGTCGAAATTATATACCCAAACTTCATTTTTTCTTCTCCTTCTTCCCTCTACCTGCTGTGAACAAACCACCCACACCAAAAACTTCAAAAATTAAACCTCAAATCATCAAATTAACCAAAATTCGCAAGGGGAAATTACTAACAAGTCAATCAACAATATCCATTGTAAGTTTTTTTTTATCTTCTTTTGTTTAATCTCATCCAATTTTGTTCTTAATCAAAATTGGGTATTTTTGATTATTTTCATAATTTTCGTTTTGGTCTAGGAATTCAATAACTACAATGATACCCGTAGTCGTAGGAACATTACAACATTGATAGGATTGAATCAAAACACTAATTGAGTCACAATTTTTTTAAAATTTTTTATAAATATTCATACAAATTTTTTTAAAATTTTAAAATAAAGTTTATACATTGTTGATTCATGTTAAAAACATGTTAAAACAACATTACCTTGCCCATTTTCGAATAAATAGAAAATGTGTTATAAAATTAAAGGGGTGTTTGGCTAGTTTCTTATGATCAATTTTTAGAGTCGAAATGACCATCACCATAGTTTTGTCACTTGTATAAACACTTAACTAACTTGTATAAGTCATCAAGATATATAATTCATATATATCTTGATATATCTTATAAATGGCATAAAATAAAGGGGCGTTTGGTTTAATGATTTAAAGCATGATTTCTAGTCAAAACAAACACTATTTAACTCTTGTCAAGTCATGAATAACAAACTTATACGTGTCAAACAAAATATACACGTAATACATAATTTTCGACATGCTTAGACAAATTTTATATTGATAAGCGAGTGTTTGGGTTATTGTCTTGATGTTGAAATATATAACTAATATATATTCTTCGACATCCTAGATTAAGTAAAAAATAAATTAAGGAACATATGGATCACTTTTTAGTTTTTTACTTTTAAAGTCGAAGTAATCATTGTCCCACATTTGTCATTTTTCAAAACCATTTTTTCCTTATTATATATTTTTTTTCGTAACATTTTATGTTGTTGATTACTTGTTTAGGATATCCCTCACTAAATCCTACATACCAAAAGTATCCAAAATTCCCAGCATCTCCCCTACCATTTCCTAATTCTACAAACCTATTGAAAACCGCAACATGTTTTAACTCTATAAAAGCAAACTCATAAGGGTGTTAGAAAAGAAATGTAAATCTATTATTTCACATCACAAACAATATCAGAATGTATATATGATTTCGCATCACAAACAATATCATAATGCAAGAACATGTTAAATACCAACGTTCCTATTTTGTGTATCGAATAAAATACTCATTCTGATTTTGAGGATTTTTGATAACTCTAAGAAGAGGGACTGAACTCGGGATGAAACTTCAGATGGCAAACCGATTTTCATTGTTCATATTTATTTTTAATTCTTTTTTTGTGAGTATAGCTAATTCATTCCACTTTTGTACAGGAAGATACATGATTAGTTCAACATCTGTAGTTTTGGATGATGAAGCCATGGTACAAACTAAGCCAAAGTTGATCAGTTTCAGACAATTTTGGAGAAATCATTGACTAGGAGGCAAGCTTAATTAAAATGGAAACATTGATGTGTTCATGCAAATGTATGTTTTATGTTTCCATCTTCAGAAAGCGTTATCGGACAAAGGCTACATATTTTCAGCTGGTTTTTCTTTGGTTTGGAAATAGGTTATACATTTATTTTTCCTAATTAACTGACCATTTTGGCCAGTTCCTCTTTGGAGAAGGGACGGAAGAGTATTGTTAGCAAGCAAGGACTGCAATGAAAAAGTTCAAGTTATCTCTTTTTTGTCATCAGACTTAAGTCAGTAAAGCAAAATGATAGTTCAGTAAACTAATGCAATCAACAAAAGGGAGTAACAGATCATGAAGGCATTTATTTAGGCAACGACCGCATTGTATTTGTCAACAGGCTCTCTGCGATAAAAGATGGTTGTCTTGAAGCTTTGGCTAAGAAAGAAGCGGAATTTGATGAACTGACAAGTCACAAAGTACTTTTTTAGGATTATTGTTCAATGTACTGACATACATCTTCATTTGTCCTGTTTTAGGCATTGACAGTAAAATATGGCATTCTGGCCGTTTGGGTCATTTTGTAACCCTTAAGCTTCACATTTTTATAAAAAGTTAACATCATACATTCATACAATTCTAACACTATTATGCATAAAATGAACAAATCTATATCGGGGTTTTAGATATTTGGGCAAGCTGAAAAATTAGTGTGTTCTTGAATAACATTATTATCCATTGAGTTTTAGGTTCAGACATGCAAGAGTTGAATAGATGTGAGTCATAGGGATGAAACCATTACTCTTTTGAAGAAAGAGCTTGAGACTGCCATTCAGAGTCTTAATAGGGGTGAAGACTAAGATGGCAAGACATCATTCTGATAAAGAAGCGGTAAAGCGATTTGAGAAACACAATCAGGAAAGTATTGAAGTTCTTGTGCCACAAGTTCTGGCATTACATTCTGTTTTTGATAACTTTGAAAAGCAAATTGGAGTATCAATGGTCTGTTTGGATAACAAGATACAAAATGTCGAGGAAGGTATGTGGGAATCATGCAAATCATGCTTACAAATAAGAAAGGTATGTAAATCATGCTTACAGGCAAGACGATTATCCAACAAGAATTTATTTATTCAACATATTATATATAGTGTAACTTTATTTTCAGCAACAAATTAAGTGCGAGAACTGCGTGAACTCTCAAAAACATACATGCACGCCTTCAATAATTGTATTTCTGCACATATGTTCTAAATAGAACAAATATGTTTAAAAAAAACATATTTGTTTTAAGGAATTTGATGAGAAATTGGAAATATAATTTTTTTCTTTAAAAGTGTGCATATTCAAAGAAAAAATTTGTATTTTCAATTTCTCATCAAATTCTTTAGAAAAAATATGTTTTTTTAAAAACATATTTGTTTAATTTAGAATATATGTGTAAAAATATAATTATTGAAGGGGTGCATGTATGTTTTTGAGAGTTCTCGCAGTTCTCGCACTTAATTTGTTGCTAAAAATAAAGTCCCCCATTTTATATATATGACATATAATTAAACATTTTAGATACTTTTTTCGTATTGATTGTTAAATGGTTGTAGAAGTGATGATCCGGGTTTAAGATATACATCACTATATTAATAGAGTAAACTGCAAAAATCATCCCCGTGGTTTGTAGTTTGTGGCACTAATCATCCCTAGCCGATACTATTGGCACTAATCATCCCTGAGTGG
>BQNB010023899.1:2585-61299 GCA_026074375.1 Tanacetum coccineum | reverse complement strand
GCTTATTTAGAGAACTAAAAGTATTTCGTAACTTAACGACTTATTAATAAACTTATATAGCTTATTTTGGGCTTATACTATATTCGGCCCAACAAGGACAGATAAGACGCGACTTATTTGTGCCTTGTGTGGCCTTGGCTTATTTTTGTGGCTTTTGGTTTAGTTTATTTTCCATACCAGAAGTGCTTATTACTTATTTTATAACTTATTGGATGTGTTTTCAGTTTAATATAACAATTGGAAGTGTTTGTTTTGGCTTATACACACCACGACCCAATAATAGGGAAGAAACATGTGATAACTGGTTAAATAGTCCTCTGAGAGTCATCCAATGAAACTTCCTAAGAATTTCCAAGCTTCTTCTCATCAAATATAACCTGTAATCAAAGACAAAGACAACTACATCAAGCATAAAATGTGCGATTTACCAATATACATTATGAATTTAGGGTTTGACTCGATAGATAGGATGAGAGAATTGTTAAACTCATTAGGTTTTTGCAGGTTTATAACAGAAGTGTACATATATTAAATGTTATGCAAGTTTTATTTTCAAAAATAATTAAAAAAAATTTAAGTTTTCTTGACCTGGGCGTTTGACTCCGTCAGGGTTTGTGTGACCCCGTCATAGGTGATGTGGTTACGGCGTTGGGTGTTAATCGTGACGCCGTCTCCACAGTCTGTGAAAACAAAATTTTTGTTTTTGATGAAAAATTTCCTGCACTTGATTCCATAAGTTAATTCCTGTACAAATGGCTGCATAAAACCTGAGATTTAACAATTCAATCATATGATGCGAATTAATCTAAACAATTCATTTAACATGTTTAAATTTGGCTCAAAAGCCGGATAAATTCCTTTACACTTATTGTTTGCAAAATACCTTTGATTGAAATTAAGACGAGGTTAAAGACAATACAAAGCATGATTACAAGATAGTTCAAACATAATAAAACAAACTATAAAGAATTAAAACACACATGACACTCCTAATTGCGGGAAAAGTAAATTGGGTTGCCTCCCAAGAAGCGCTTTTCTTTATTAACGAGTCTTGTAGCTAGACTCGAAGTCACACGTCAAGTGTCATAGAAGTGGTCCAAGTCGATGATCTCTCTTGGACTTTCTTTTTCGGAGAGCTTCCTAGTGGTGGGAATTGTTTGAAGGGTTTTGGTAAATTCCTCTCCATCGGGGTCGATCAATCTAATCTTTCCATGCTATGCTCCATCTCCGTTTTTGGGTGGTTTATCCCAGTTAATTGGTTTTTTAATTAGGTCCTCTGATTCCCACATGTTACACTTAAGGTTAATGGGTATGGCTCCTAGAAATTCTACCATTCTCCTAAACACTAAGGTATCCTTAAAAGGATTAAGCTCGGCATCTTTAGAAATTTCCAATTCTCTGGGCAAATGGCAGTCTAAGAAGTCTTTCCTAGCATAGTAAGGGGGTTTTGCGCCTATTCCATCCGAGATAGGTCGGGGTTTATAGGATTCCCTTTTTCCAAGTGTGGTCCAATAAGGTGCTTCCTCCTCACCTAACTATACTCCTTTTACACCAAATACCGACCTAGTGATTCCTTCTCCTACCACTATTTTGGCCATCCTACAATCTATAACTGCGTTAGTGGTAGCTAGGAATCCTCTTCCTACAAGCAAAGGGGTCTCGGTGTCCTTTTTCATATCAAGTACGTAAAAATCATTTAATAGTTTTAGTTTTCCTATGTGGACTTCTACGTCTTTAACAATCCCAACAGGGTAGGATTTGGTTCCATCAGCCAATCCAAAGATATGGTTAGTCTCTTCTAATAATCCGATGTTAAGCTTTTTGAAGAGGTAAAGTGGGATTATGTTCACGCATGATTCTAGGTCAGCCAGGGTGTCGAAAGGTTTTGAGTCCCCTAATCTACAATTTAGAGTGAATAGCCCGGGGTCCCCCATCTTTGCGGGTGTTTCTCCTTGAACAAATGTTGATCCGTTTTTGCCTAGTTCTAAGCTCTCTACGTATTTATCTAATATAGCATTATAGATTGGGGCGTGAGCTAGGACTTCAAGAACCGGTAGGTTAAGATGCAAATCTTGGAATTCATCTTCAAGAGTTGGTTTGGGCTCTTCTGGTTGTGATGGTTTGTTTTTAATCTCGAGTTACTACAGGCTGGTTTGGGAAATGGTTGCCTCTTTAAAATGTGCTTTGATAGCATTGATTGAGGTAGACGGGTGAGATGAGCATTGTGGTTCTATTGTCGGGTAAGAACGAGCAGACGAAACTGGATGAGTCCCCAGTTTTGGGTTCTTAACCGTATCGCTAGGTAATGTACCCGCTATTTGATCAGTGATGGCCTTCAACACAGTGTCTATTTTGTTGGTCATCTCACCTTGTTGTCATTTGAAATCGGCTTCAAACTTAGACAATCTGGCATCTTGAGATGCCATGAATTCGGAAACCAGTCCTTTTATATTTGATTAATTGTTAAAATTTTAAGGACAGTTGTTGAAGGAAAGGTTCGAGATTGAACCGTTGGGTTGGAACCAGTTAGGTAGGTTTGGAAAATTATTTTGGGAATTTTGGGGTTGTCTCCACCTAAGGTCCGGGTGACTTTTCCATGAGGGATTGTAGGTGTCACCAAGTTTGTTTTGCTCGGGCTTGAAAGTATACCACTTACCTCCCGCTTCATCGGTACGCTAGGATGCGTATTCAACAAAGGCTTGTTCGGGGTCTTCCATACAATACTAAGTGTCATGGGGACCACTACAGATTTTACATGGGGTAGTGATTTTATTTACTTGGGTAGGTTGAGTCAGAGCAAGATAAGCTTCCATCAAGCGTTGGACTTGATTTTCGAGCTCGATTAGACAGCGGTCGGATATACTCGGGACATCTTGAGGCAATGCGATTTCCTTGTCCGGCTTAGTGAAATCCCTTGGGTCGTTCCAACTTTCGTTGTCATAGAGGGCGATGTCCTCTAATAATGCCCAGGATTCTTCAGTGTTGAGGTCACGAAGCTTACCACCGGCTGATTGGTCAATGGTTCGTCTTGTGATAGGATTGACATGGTCATAAAAGATTTGGACTTGGAGCCAAAGGTCTATGCCATGATGAGGGACTTTTTGGAGTAAGTCCTTGAAACGAGTCCATGCTTCAGATAAGATTCTCCATGATGTTGTTGGAACATCAGGATATCGTTGCGCAGTTTTGCGGTCCTTCCCGGTGGAAAGAATTAAGCAAGGAATCGGGTAGTAAGATCCTCCCATGTGGAGATGGATCTTGCATAAAGAAGTTCAAGCCAATTGCTAGCTTGATCGCATAGGGAAAATTAAAATAAACGCATGCACATTCTTTCCCTATTTTCACCGTCAAGGTCAAGTGAGTTCACAAGTTTAAGAAAATCCTTGAGGTGTTGGTTTGGATCCTCGGACCGAAGTCCGTGAAATGAACATCCGTTTTGCACCAATCGGATGGTGTCGGATCGAAGAGGTACCACGTTGTTCCCTGGAGGGAGCTCGATGGTATTCATGTAGCCCTCATGGCTAGGTTTGGAGTAGTCTCCTAGAGTACGGATAGGATTCTCGTCTCCTATGGTGGTTGACGAGAATGGGTTGCGAAACATATAACACGAAGAAAAGATAGACTACAAGAAAGCTAATATGCGGAAATTAAATTCTCACTTGAAAGGATTCAAGCAAGTAGAACTAAGTTAAACTATGATAAGAACCTAACTATTCCCCGACAGCGGCGCCAAAAACTTGATACGGTCGTCGTAGGACTTCTACAAGAAGTTTTACAACTCCCTAGGCAGAGCACCTAATTGTTGTAGTAGTAGTATAGGCAAGACTCGGGGGGTTGTTATCGTTCACTCGGGGAATAGGTTGGAAATGCTTGATCACGATCTTTGCACCAACCGAATGGTGTTGGATCGAAGAGGTACCACGTTGTTCCCTTCGGGGAGCTTGATAGTATTCCTATAGCCTTCGTGGCTTGGTCTGGAGTAATCTCCTAGAGTACGGATAGAATTCTCGTCTCCCATGGTGGTTGACGAGAATGGGTTATGAAACAGATAACACGAAGAAAAGATAGATTACAAGAAAGCTAATGTACGGGAATTAAATTCTTACTTGAAAGGATTCAAGCAAGTAGAACTAAGCTAAACTCTGATCAATACCTAACTATTCCTCGGCAGCGGCGCAAAAAACTTGATGTGCGGTTGTCGTAGGACTTCTACACGAGAAGTGTTACAACTCCCTAGGCAGTGCCCTAATCTTGTTAAATGTGAGCATGGGCAAGACTCTGGTTGTATTATCGTTCACTCGTGAATAGGTGGGGAAGGTTTGATCATCGGTCCTAACAGAATCTAAGGGTTTGAGGAAATCTTTTGGATTTTTTGTATTTTATGAAAGCAGGTAAAATCATATAGTTGGAGAGGGGCTTGGTTTTAGCTATTTAAACTAAATAATAAACTAAACTAATGGTGATAACAATAAGATAAAAGATTGTGTCTATTTAATCATGTATTACTCCCTAGATTGCTTCTCCTAGTGTTGTTGCCTTGTCACACTTGTGATGATCTATGTAACTATTTCCTAAAGCATGAATGAATTACACGAACCCGCCGTCTACTTAGTATGCCGCTAGAGCAACGCACATGCAAGGTAGTATGAAGACTATTACACGGCCCCTAGGAGTTTACTAAGTGCATGTGAAATACATTAAAAGTGGATCAACCATATTAGGGGGCAAGGTAGTATGAAGACTGTTACCTGATGGTATCCTTTCTACACAATCACGTTTCCCTAGACATATCAACAACGATGCAGACAAAAGCTGGTTTTCTAAGACCTAACATGCACATCCATCACAAGAAGCAACACCACTAAGATCTATATTCTAGGTTTCATACAATCATAAATAAGCACAATAGGAGGTTTAGCCAAGCATGTTGAGAATAAATCAAGAACAATAAATCAAACAACACATAGACATGTTGAACGATTAAATAAACCTTACTTGATTAAAACATGAGTTGGAGGAAGTACAATAGGGATTTTAAGCCCTAAATTCGTCCCTAACAACTGCTAAACGAACTAGGGTTTGTACCCTCTTTTTATTCTAAAGTTACACACTCAAAACCTTAAATTCGGGTTTGTATATATAAGAAAAACGATGTGAAGGCGTCGCATTTTAATCGTGACGCCGTCATGAAAGAGAATATTCTAGATAATGGGCTGGGTCGTATGCTCTGACGCCATCGTGGAATCTTGTGACACCGTCTTGATCTTCGTGGTGACGGCGTCACATTGTATCTGTGACGCCGTCTCCAGCCACTGTAGAGAAATTCTTAATCAATGTTGGTGTAGGTCCGTAGTCTTGTCCGTTTTTTCTCCAAATGAGCCCAAGTCACGTGTAATTCTTCCATATGCCCTCCAAATAAGAAATACCTGAAAAGGAAGGATTAAGTACCTATTTTAGGCATAAATGCACGATTTAGGGGGTTAAACGATCCCGAAAAAGTGTATAAAATAACACCTCATCAATAATGTTTGCTCTTCCGCTAGCTTCATGACAACGTCCCCGTAGATCAGTCATCCCTAAGTAAAAGATTTTATTAAAAGCTCGTACTTTATAGGGACAACCGATCCCACGGGAAACGTGGTCAGAAAATTACAGGAGGAATATCGAAAGATCGTTTGGTTCAGATTGCAGCTTCAACTTCTGAAAAGGTGAAAATGCGAAAGGTGCACAAATATTCGTCAAGCGTCAGGTTTCGGTGAAGAGTGTCATATAATATGTATGAGGCTTAACGTTGCATCAAATCCTAGGTCCTAGACAAGGGAAACCTGAAAAAAAGGACGTTAAAGTAACAAATGGATATTACAAAAAGTAAAAGGCATGCAATTTCTTTTATGGAACTGATCCCGTTACATTTTCAGACCTACAAAAAGCGGATATCAGTGATGCATAACTGTGTACAAAGGACGATCGAAAATGCAAGAGAACATGGTGAAAAGTAATCTGCACCAAACAATTTGTCACGACGTTCTCTTTGAAGTTGCATCATCCTGTGGTGCAAGCCATTGTACCAACGATATTGGTTTTCTTTATCTGGGTATACAACGTGGACCATACATATTTTTGCCACCAATTCTCCTAGGTGCTCGTATTATGTGTAATTATAAACCTAAAAAAGGAAGGAAAAAAAACCCAAAAAACGTACCTGATTGATATTCAAAAGAAGACAGATACAATTAGGGCTCAGCAAAACCAACCGAAAACCAAACCGAACCGGCAAACCGAGCCGAGCCAAACCGAACCGACCGAAACCGAACCGACCATTTTCGGTTTGATTTTTGGTTTTATATATATATATGGTTTTCGGTTTCGGTTTTGCTCGGTTCAGTTCGGGATAAAACCAAGAAAAATACGCCTAAACTATCTATTCGGTTCGGTTTTGCTCGGTTCGGTTCATTTTGGTTTGGTTTTCGGTTCATTTTGGTTTGGTTTTCGGTTCATGTTTTCCTAAAAGTCGGTTTTTGTCAGTTTGGTTCGGTTTTGACCCGATGCTCAGCCCTAATAGATGTGCATGTCAAAGCGTATTCCGAGATGATGGAGGTTCGATAAAGGTTTTGCCACTCTCACACGCGCATGGTTATAAGTTGTTTTTTACTAACCGGGAACGCGTGAGAGTCACAAAACACCTATCATAATGAGCACCTCTGAATTCGCTTCGCCCGTGTGAAAGAACAATAACCTATAAAAAGGCACACACACAAACAACCTGAATTTTTGCACACAGCTTTTGTAATTTGTAAAATGACACCTTATCAAATACCCCTACACTTGAGATTTGCTTGTTGTGACAACCGAGATTTGAGCAGGTTAGTTTATACCATTAGAAATGGCTAAGATTTCATTTTATGTGTTTAAGTGTGTGCTATGTGATTGTATGTGTGCTAAGTGAGTTAAGTATGTGCATTGATAATCCATTTTTGAGGTGTCCATGGGCATCTCATTTTGAGTTGTTTGTGTTTGATTCATGAGTATTCCATTAGTTCACGTTTTGTGATAAAGAAAAGGAATGGCGTACTTGATGTAAAATGCTACGTCAATCGTTGGATGATTTAGTGAATAAAGCGTTTATGAGATTGTGGATTTTAGAATGAAATAATGTGATGAAATATAGAAGTTGTGGCAGACTTTTTAAAAATAGAAAAGTGGTTTGGTGAAATGAAAGTTATTTTTAGGAAAGGTAGTATCGTAGGTTTAAGTAAATGGTTTAACTCAAATTTGCTTAGTTTTTATAATATTTATGGGTAATTATGCTAAATTAGTTATTAATAATTTAAAAGGGAATATATATATATATTTTATTATATATATATATATATATATATATCTATTTATATTTACTATATATTATATATATTTATTATTATTAAGGGTGCGTCCGGTTTAGGGTTTAAAGAAAAAAAATATTTTTTTAGACTTATTTGAGTTGGGCTAGGACTTCAAAAGAAAAATAGTTTTTATATTATCACTTGGCCCAATCTCTTTTTCTTTTCTCTAGTTGCCAGAACTTGAGTCACCAAACACCCTAAGGAGACAAAAATTTTGATCAAGAAATCTAGGTGTTAGATCGTAGTTAATTCAGAAGAAAGATCATATAGGGTATGTTATTTTTTCCTTGTTTTATTCTTTTTTTATGTAACTTCACTTTTGATTGGATAAGGGTTCACATATTTAATCATATTTAATGATGTTAGAATGATTAGGGCTTGATTTGGGTCATGATCATGCAATTGGTTAGGTTAGATTTGCGATAAAATCTTGATTTAGGATGAGCAGAATTTTACAGGTTGTGTTTACAGTTGTGAATTATCTCCATGATGGTAATAGTTTTTTATGTTTATAGACTCTAAACAGTAGGCATTGAATGTACTTTCCAGAAAATAACAAAAAATTAAAAAAAAAAATTATTACCTGGTTATTTAAATCCCTCAATAGTTTTTAAGGTCGGGAGTATTCAAATATTGTTTACCCTAAAAGGTTGTCAAAACAGTAATACGGGTCATGATTTAGGTCATCGTTTGTGAGGGTAAAACCCTAACTTAAATTTCGAATTGAGCTTAGCCCTTCTACAGTAGTTAATTTCCATATGTATATGGATAAAACCCAGAAGTATACCTTCTAATTTTATGTCTAAGTATGGTTAATAAGTCCAAACGTTTTAGTGTGCAATCAGATCCGGATTTGGGACTGTTTTGAAGTTTGATTTTCTTAGGAGTACTTGTGCATGTAAATGGCTTTTGGAAATCCAAAGGTAGTTAATATACTCATAAATGAGCATGGGTGATTTTTGGTATGAATTATGAGGGTCATTAAGTAAGGGTTTGGGGTACGTAAAGTCATGGTAAAATTCTGCAATTCTGAGTTAATTATAAGTAACTAGTGGAAGGAGTTAATGAAGTGGTTAAGTTTGGGCATGGTGTCGGGGTGACCCATGATGGTTAATTAAACCCTTAGACATCCATCATATGAGTGTTACATGGACATGAGCTTTTAGCTTGGTCGCGTGTAACACATTTGTGTTTGTATTGTGTAGCTTGTGGGAATATTGTTTGGAAGCTGCTTGTGCTTCAGGTGAGTTTCATAGCCCTATTTCTTATGATTTATTAGGGTGAAGGATGAAAATGATGCAAAGTGTTTGGAAAATGTTTTGATTACTGTGATTGATGTGTTGTCAAAGATGCATGGACTATACGTGACTATTGTATGTTGTGTGCTACATGTTTTGTGATGTGATATTAAGAATTGTAAACTAAGTCAGGGGGATCACCTGCGGGTATCCATGGCCTATTTAGTGGAAGGTATTGTGGCCTAGCGGGCAGGATGGTTACTTTGAGAGTATCCACGGCCGGGGCTAAGGGGTAAACCAAAGGGACCTTGGTCGATTGAGACGTCTTATAATCGTTACTGGGAATGTGTAAGTGGATTGTATTGGATAGATTGTATTGGAATGGTTGTTGCATGCTAGCTGTATGATAGGTCATTTTTGTCCTGCAGTTGTTTTCTTTATTTCACGGTTGGTAATGTGCAGTTTAGATTATTTATATCGTGTATAAAACCTATGACTCTCACCAACTTTATGTTGACGTTTTCTAAGCATTATTTTAGGTGTGCTATCGTTAATGATAAAAAGAATGTTAGGCAGAGTGGCTTGAGAGACCGCTAGGCCATTCGCTTGTGGAGGTTGTATTTTCTTGTCTTTTTCATTTATGATAATTGTTTTGCTTGATACTTGTTTGTTGGAGATTGTTAGTATTTGGATTATTTTGTTTCGTGTACGACATTATTTTTGTAATGCAAGACTCCTTTATCTTGTGTTGGGTATTGTCATGACACATAGTGTCCATCTTGGATTTTTTCTCTTCATTTAGATTTCTCTATAGTAGACACATTGTGTTGTGATGATATCATGATGTTACGCCTCGTGGTTTCTGCACTAGGCGGGGGTGTGACACTTGTCCTCATGCAAATTGGGTTTTTCTACCTAGACAATAGCAATATCGGGGTTATTTAACTTACTCTTCAAAGATAGTTTATGGCACAACCTATCAGAGCTCGTAACTAAAAGCACGGAAAATATACACTAGCACCTCACAATAAGTGTTTGGATTCTCTCTTTCTTTCAGGTGTATAATGAATTATAACAATAATTGGAAACAGAAAAATAACACTCATTACCTGTCGTAGCATTAAATTTATCATAGGCTTGGTAAATGATCAAAAACCTCCACCGCAATGGCGTTTAAGCACTAGGAAATTATCTAATCAAATAGTCGTATGAAAGGGTTGTGATGTTATGGGTGTACAGTTAAATCAGAAACAGATGGGTATGGATGGATATATTGGGTAGATTTGAGGTGGTGGTGTGAGTTAATTTAAATACAAAGGAATAAGTAAAGGCGTTTGATAAGCAAGATCGAAAACTAGGACTAAGATATACAAACTTTTACAAACTAAACTATCTTGATATATACATGAACATAAGCAAAATGGCAGCCCGTACATTTTTTTATTCTTTTTGTATATACATTTTTTATTCTCTTTTTTTATATATATTTTTTTTCTTTGTACACTTTTGCCCTTTCATTTGCTGAAACATAATAATACATGATTTGGGGTTTATAATTGCACCCCTCCACTTGAGATTTTGAAACTTATAAATTACAAACACTAACTAATGACCCAAAATTTTAGGAGGATCAACTTTAAACCTGGTGGTTATTGCGCACATATGGGGGTAGTAAACTGACTTTCTTCCCCATCTCTTCACAAAATATAAACTACTATGAATCTTAATCGTCCCAAAACTGTATACACAAATCACAAGACTTGACTTAGCAACCATGTACTCAAGTAAAAATTAATAGGGTTTATAACAATAATGTACTAAAAAGGAGTACATACAAAGGTAAGGCTTACGGCGATTTGGTGTACAATGGGTTAAAGGGTGTAGAGTCAAGATTGCCTACTTCATTAATAATCCAGAATCCACCAGAAAATTATAAGAATAGCAAAAAAAGGATAGGCTCGGAGGGGTGTACTAGAGGTATCTTGCACTAAAAATGAGTGTGAAGCAAGGGTGTGGGGATAGTTATATGATTAGGGAGACCATCATAAAAAATATAAGTTTAAAACAGGGTTTTTCGTAGTGCCTCTTTATATTTTTCGCAAATCGTAATACATAAGTGCGATCTCACTTGCTAGGTCTCGGGAGAATCACAAAAACAAGTTTTTAGAAATTTAATACACTACTGGTACTCTAACACTATATAGTTTGAATCCGATTTCATATGCTCCGAAAAACGGTGACAAAAATCACATGTGCACGATCAATCCATGAACACGACCATGCAATTGCTCAGTCCTTAACTCGAGAGAGCTAAAGGTAAAACTTATTTAGGTATCAAAGATGGATACCTGAATTCCTAAAGATCTAGGGGTGAACCTCACATTTTGGGGTGGAATTTTTAAAGTGGTAAGGTTTTTGTGCTAGTCATATATTTCCTATCCATGAGACGCTAATAATACTTAGTTTTCATTGGTATGTGCCATAAAAAATTAAATTTGGGTCAAAATTACCTTCTACGCTATGTTTTGGTATTTTACACATGATTTTAAGAACAAAACAAATGCAATTGAAGGAATAGTTTCTAACACTTATTTCCACCTACACTTATTTTGAACATTGTCCCCAATGTTCTTAAAAGTACCTGAATAAACGAATAAAGGGAAAGAAAAAGGGGAAAAATCTAGTACTCCCCTGGTTTTGCTCAATAATAGGGAAGAAACAAATGATAAGATGGTTAAATCGTCAGCCAAGTATCGTCATATGAAACTCCTATGAACTCCAAGGCTTCTCTTATCAAATATAACCTGCCAAATCAAATACAAGAAAACAATACACTAGGTAAAATCGGCGGAATTATATATACTATGATAAGATAGGGTTCTTGACACTACAAAACGCGATAAAGATAGGTTGATTGTGTAAATATAATCATGGTTTTTCTGCAAGGTTTGAGGAAAATTACAAATTCTAAAAATTATACAAAATTAATTTTTCAAAAATAATAGAAAATTCAAATTTTCACAAGTTTGGAGACGTGGCGCTGTCAGGAAAAATCCTGACGCCGTCTCCAGACACCTTGAAAAATTCACATTCATTTTCTTGGAAAACATATTATGCACGCAATGTCTAAATTAGTTATTTACTGGCGAAAATACTGCTTAAACCACGAAAATTATGATACAAACTTAATGACTTCTAACAAAATGACACAAGACGTGAATTAATCTAGTACAATTTATTTAATATGTTTGAAATGGTTCTTATAAACTGAATATTTTCCCCTACACTTATTTGATGCAAAATACCTTTGATTGTAATTAAGACGATGTTAAAAACAAAACAAAAATGATCACATAATTCAAACATATAAAAGGACCAACTGATGCAATCAACTAAAAGCATCAAACGGGCTTTTTTGTTTAATGGTCTGAGTTGATTGGAACAACTGATCCTACATGTGCAACGTATAAAAGTACTATGAACTTGTGGCCTAGTAATATAAGAAAAAAGAAAAGTTATAGTTTTAGGGAATTGTCGTTTGTTGTAGCAATACTCAACACACAAAAAAGAAAAAAGAAAATGTAACGTGCTTGCATACCTGAATCGTATAATTTGTCTCGGGCTGTGAGGAGCCATTTCATTGAAGTATGTCATATTTATGTAAAATCCACTTGTAATACCCAAAATAGAATGCACATAGCAGTAAGTTTTAAGGCTCAGACTAAAACGGAGAATGTTGTATACGAATAACCAGCATGACTGCAACCATGTATGCAACATGGGTGCCTCACCGTTGCTGACACACTCTGAAACAACGCACCACCCATAACAAATGCCATCATTGCCTAGGATTGGATATTGTATGTATACATACTATGAGGAATGTCTATACGTTGGTAGTGTCCAACGACCATTTCCGCGTTCAAATAATCAATCAACGTGAAAACAACTTGTGTTCAGCAAGATAATTCACGATCTCAGTTGCTAAAGTTCGCCATTGTTGACTGATCAACTAAACGCGAAGCTGCTTATTGAAAACATACATTGCTTAAATATAATCATGTGGGCTTGGTTTGAAGTGGCAGTGGTGGTAACACATTCATAGTCTCCAACGACCATATCCGCGTTCAAATAATCAGGCGGCGTGAAAACAACTTGAATCTGAAGAAGATGATCCACGACTTCCACTGCTGAAGCTTGTCGTTGCTGCCTGATCATTTGAATGCAGAGCTGTTCATTGAAAATAAGCAGGGTCTAAGAAAGGTTCTTTCAATATACGATCAAGTAACGCATACATATACGTAATTGTGTTTTTCGGAATATGCTCAAACAGTGGTTGACTTATTTTCCGAATCATTTAGATAACTTGTTTCCCCATCCATGACCGTAAACCTGTGAAATTGCACGTTCAAGTGTTTAGGATAATGATGACAATATACCCAACGATGTCAGTGTGAAAAGAATGGGATAAATAAAGTATAAGTTATGTACGCGGAATGCATGGCTACAAATGAACCGCGTATTGTATTTTCACTTATAGAACTGAATATCTATTTTTCTGACTCTTTGCACACTAACATCGCTAAGTGCAAAGGCTCATAATCAAATATCGTAAACGCACAAAATGTGTAATTCTGTGCACAGACAGACTCATAAATCAAATACTTTGTAGATGGCTAAACCAACAAAAAGGCATCTTTAATGATTCATCATAGCCCAAAAATTACGTACGGAAAAAATATATAACAATTTTAGTAACATACCCAAGTAAAACATTGTATTGCAGTTGATGAAACTGTCGTAGAACTACAATCTGTACATCGTTGTTTATCCCAGACTTACTCTTCAAGGTATAATATGGAGAATGCTCATTAAATGAGCAATTCAAGAAGAGAGCTCGTTTAGTTCTTCACTACTCCTATAGAAACGACTCTCTTAGTCGCTGAATGAGTCTAAGCCGTAAAGGAAAACGAAAAAGGCTCAGATTTCAAACTCAAAAGTAGTGTGAAACGGGTAAAAGGAAAAAACTGACTAACTAAATATTGGGTAATAAAACATCTATTTTTTGGGAAATTGTGGCTAATGTCTATAAATAACAAATACCATCACCAAACGTGGTCCATGGCTGAAACCACATAACATAGTGGTTACCTCGCCAAAAGACAAACACAAGCAACAACATTTTAAGAAATACAATGCAGACGCCAATCATCATCGCTAAAATTGTATTACATACTACATACACAATCAACCGAACGTTTCAAAGAAAAGCATAAAAACCTGCGTAAGAAGATGATAACAAAGAAAGAAACGTGGATTCGAGATACTTCAAGAAATGAGTCTGTGTAAGTAGTGTGAGTAGGTAACAAACCCATTAATGTATCTGGCCCCCAACAAATAAAAACTATGACGTTTTAGCCGTTGAATGAGTAAAAACTAAAGGAAACATTAGCCTTAAACTGGGTAAAGATACCAAGCCAAGATACAAATGCAAACATACGATAGTCATTAAACATGTAACCGCACACAACCAATCATCTCACAACCGCCATGGCTGCAGCCACACGTGTCATGTACCTTCCCCTCCATCATATCACTAATAACACTTTCTAAGAGATGAAATTGGATAACAAAATTATCCTAATTTTTTTGGAAACTGTGGCACTCGGGTCTACTGGCAACAAATTCCATCACCAAACATAGTCCATGGATGCAACCACATAATGCGATGGTTACCTCGCCAAAAGACAAACATGAGCAACAATATTTTAACAAACATAACGTAAACACCAATCATTAATTACAATCACCAAACATGCTTCATGGCTGCAACAGCAAAACATAGTGGTTACCTCACCAAAAGACAAACATGGGCAATGACATTTTAACAAATGTAATGCAAACATCAGTCATCAGTGCCAAAAATGTGGTTCATGTCCGAAACACAAATACAAACTTACAACAGCTGATATCTGCCAACGTAAAAACTAAAGACAACATTAGTGAGAAACACATTACACATTAAAAAAAGTATGTACATAGGCTAACCATGATGTTCCAGCACTAAAGCACACTATACACGATATAACTTACAAAGGTTCACATCTGCCAGGCTAAAAACTTAAGCCAACGTTGATATCGGCTGCAGCCTCAGACTAAGTGAGGATACCAAGCCAAGATACCATAATGTTCCAACACCAAATAACACTATACATGAAATAAACTTACAACGATTCACATCTGCCAACGTAAAAACTGAATCCAATATTGATATCGGCTGCAGCCTCATACTGAGTGAGGATACCTAGCCAAGATACCAACGCCAACATACAACATCCGTTAAGCATGTAACCATAGAGAATTGATGCGGTCATTGTAAATGCAACAGGTTTTACAACTCCCTAGGCAGAGCACCTAACCGTTGTCGTGTAGTAAGGTAAGACTCGGGGGTTGTTATCGTTCTCTAGGGGAATAGCGCCTAAAGGGTCGAACTAAACCTAACTAAGATCTAAGAAGTCGAGAAGATTTTTTTTGTATTTTTATATTTTTTATGAAAGCAATTAAAATTCAAGTTTTAAGAGGTGGGTTTTGGTTTTAAGCTAATTAAACTAATAGCTAAACTAAACTAATTTTGGTGGAAACTTATATGGTAAATGAACATATTAACTTAATTATGCATTACTCCTTAGTTTGCTTCTCTTGATCCAATTGATTTGTCACACTTGTGATGATCTGTG
Source organism: Tanacetum coccineum (assembly GCA_026074375.1). Taxonomy (NCBI): domain Eukaryota; kingdom Viridiplantae; phylum Streptophyta; class Magnoliopsida; order Asterales; family Asteraceae; genus Tanacetum; species Tanacetum coccineum. Next base: position 45,942 of record BQNB010023899.1, on the reverse strand, counting down.
TAAATATTTCCTAAGTCATTAACGAATTACACGAACCCGCCGCCTATGTAATATTCCGTTAAGGCAACGCACAAGTAAGGTAGTATGAAGATAATTACAAGACCCCTAAGAATACATTACACGCATTAAAATATTTAAGAGGTGATCAACCATAGATGGGCAAGGTAGTATGAAGACTGTTACCGATGGTATCCTTTCTACACACTCGTGTTTCCCTAGACGTCTATGCTAATGTAATATTTTATAGCCAGTTTTCTAGAGCCTAAAGCACACATCCATCACAAGAAGCAATATTAAAAAGATCTACAAACTAAATTTCAAGCAATCATAAGTAAATACTAATGGATCTAGCCTAACATGTTACAGAGAAGCGAAGGACAAGAATCAATCAAACAACACATAGACATATTGAAAGATTAAAGGATAAATGACTTCACTTGATTAAAACATGTGTTCAAGGTTGATACAAGAGGGTTTTTAGGCCCTAAGAACGGCCTAAAAGATGCTACATTCAAACTATAATATTTAGGGTTCGTCTCCCAAAAGTTTCACACCAAAACCTTAAAAACGTAGGTATATTTATAGGAATTGAATCGCAACGGCGTTGCCAAAATCCTGACGCCGTCGCTTCGCTGAATCTTTTTAGGAATTCTTTGAGGCGGTTACGTTCTTACGCCGTCACATAACTTCTGACGCCGTCGCTTGTAAGTTCTAACGGCGTCGCTAGGAATTGCGGCGTCGTCTCCAGGCACTGTACGCGCATTCTTGAAACCACTTCGTGTAAAGTTGTAATCTTGTCCCGTTTCTTCCCATATTGAGTCCAAGTTACGTGTATTTCCTCCAAGAGCTTCCCAAATGCTAAAAACCTAAAAAGGAATGATTAAGCACATATTTTGGGTATATTTGCAAGATTTAGGGGGTTAGATGACTCCAAAAAAGTGTATAAAATGACACCTCATCAAATACCCCTACACTTAGGATTTAGTTGTCCTTAAGCAAATAGGCTTTTCTAACTAGACAATAGCAATATCGGGGGCATTTAACTTACTTTTTAAAAATAGTTCATGGCACAACCTATTAGACCTCATAATTAAAAGCACGGAAAATATATACTAGCACCTCACAATAAGTGTTTAGATTCTCTCTTTCTCTCATATGTATAATGAATTATAACAATAATTGGAAATAGGAAAATAACACTTATTACATGTCGTAGTATACAAATTACCATAGGCTTGATAAAGGATCAAACACCTCTACCGCAATGGCGTAAGAACCTAGGAATTACTATTAAAGAGGTTCTTAAAGGGTTGTGATGTATGGGTGCAAGTTAAATGGAAACGGATGGATAAGATATATTTGGGTGGATTTGAGGTGGTGGTGAGTTAATTAAATACAAAAATACATGTGAAGGCGTTGCTAAGCTAAGACTCGACTAAACTAGGACTAAGATATACAAACTTTACAACTAACTATCTTGATATATACACGAACATAAGCAAAATGGCAGCTCGTACATTTTTTTCTCTTCTGTTTTTTATATACATTTTTTCAATTCTTTTTCTCTCTTTTTTACATACATTTTTTTCGTATACTTTTGCCCTGCCATCTGTTGAAACATAATAATACATGACTTGGGGTTTATAAATACACCCCTACACTTGAGTTTTAGAACTTATAATTACAAACTAACTACTGACCCGAATTAAGAGGATCAACATAACATGGAGCGTATTACGCACATATGGGGATAATAAATTGACTTTCTTCCTCATCTCTTCATAAAATAAAAACTACCATGAATCTCAATCGTCCCAAAACCGTACACACTAATAACAAGACTCGACTTAGCAACCATGTACTCAAGTAAAAACTAACAGGGTTTATAACTATAATGTACTAAAAACGAGTACATACAAGGAAGGCTAAGGCGATTTGGGTGTAAGAATGGCTTAAGGGTGTAAACAATGCTCTTCATTAATAATCTAGAATCCACCAAAAAATTATGAGAACCGCGAAAAGGATAGGCTCGGAGGGGTATATTAGGGGTATCTTGCACTAAAAATGAGTGCAAAGCAAGGGTGTGGGGATAGTTATATGATTGGGGAGACCATCATAACAAATACATGTTTAAAAAAAGGGTATATCCTAGTGCCTCTTATCCTTTAGAAAATCCTAATCACACAAGTGCGATCTCACTAGCGGTCTCATAATGAATTACTAAAACAAGTTCTAGAATTTAATACACTACCGGTACACTCTCATATAGTTTTAACCGATACCAATGCTCCAAAAAAGGAGACAAAATTACACATGCACGATCAAATCTATGAACGCGACACATGCAATTGCTCAGTCCTTAACTCGAGAAAGCTAAAGGTGAAACTATCTTAGGTATCAAAGATGGATACCTGAATTCCTAAAGATTTAGGGGTGAACCTCACATTTTGGGGAGGAATTTTTAAAGTGGTAATGTTTTTGTGCTAGTCATATATTTCCTATCCATGAGACGCTAATAATACTCAATTTTCATTAGTGTGTGCCATAAAAAAAATTAAATTTGGGTCAAAATTACCTTCTACGCTATGTTTTGATATATTACTCATCATTTTAAGGGCAAACCAAATGCAATTGAAGGAATAGTTTCTAAGGCTTATTTCCCCCTACACTTATTTTGAACATTTTCCCCAATGTTTTAAAAGTACCCGAATAAACGAATAAAGGGAAAAAGGGAAAAGAAACTAGTACTCCCCTGGTTTTGCTCAATAATGAAGAAGAAACAAATGATAAGCTGGTTAAATCGTCATCCAATAATCATCCATATGAAACTCCTAAAAACTCCAAAGCTTATTCTTATCAAATATAACCTACAAATAAAAGACAAGAAACAACTATACCTAGCGTAAAATCGACGGGATAATAATATATAATGATGTGATTAGGGTTTTGACACTACGAAAGTGGTAAAGATAGGATGAAAGTGCTAAATGAAATCGTGGTTTTCTGCATGTTTTAGGAAAATTACAAATTCTGGAAATTATACAAAATTAAAATTTCAAAAATAATAGAAAATTCTAATTTTCACAAGTCTGGAGACGTGACGTCGTCAGGAAAAATCCTAACGCCGACTCCAGACACTGTGAAAAATTCACATTCGTTTTCTTGGAAAATTTTTCTGCAAGTAATCCTATTAGTTATTTCTTGCAAAATACTGCATAAACCACGAAAATTATTAGCGCAAACATATGACTCTAACAAACATGACACAAGATGCGAATTAATCTAAACAATTTATTTAATATGTTTAAAATGGTTCTTGTAAACCGGATATTTTCCCCGACACTTATTCGATGCAAAATACTTTTATTGTAATTAAGACGAAGTTAAAGACAAAACAAAGCATGATCATATAATTCAAACACATAAAAACAAATGCTAAGGAATTAAAACACACATGACACTCCTAAGATGCGGGAAGATAAAAGATTGGGTTTCCTCCCAAAAAGTGCTTTTCTTTATTTAACGAGTCTTGTAGCTAGACTCGGAGTCATACTCCTTATGTGACTCCATCGACGCTCACATGTCCACGGATGATCCATTCTTTCATACTTTCATCGACTTGGTATTTAGGACCTAGATTTATACAATTCTTGTACATGAACTTATTTTTCTCATAGGAATACTTAAGTCCGCCCATTAAATTCCGTTGGCTAGGTTCTAATATAGGCGGGGCCTTGCTCTAATCAAAGTTCTTAAGCCTAGGTATTATGCGGTGCATCCGATAAATGTATGTATCAAAGATCATACTGAATGAGATTAAACCCTTAACGCAATCGCATTCTAATTGAGTAACAGCTCTAAAGGGTCTTCCCATCACAACATCAGTCATATCACTTACAATAAATTCTCTTATGTCCTCTATTACCACAAAGTCCGTAATGTAAGTGAAACTTCCAACAAACACATAAACATCCATAACAATACCAAGTAAGTTCCCTCCCGTACTTTCTAGTCCTTCTACCATTATAGTGTTGTCACACCCCCCCAAGGCAGAAACACGAGGCATAACTTCATGGATATCATCACAACACAATGATGTCAACAATAAAGAATCACTACATGCATAACTAAATATAAAAGACATGATGTGTCATGACAATACCGAAAATAAAGAAATCTTGCATTAATGAAAAAGGGTCTCATTAATACATAGACTTAACATGCCTCAAAAACCTAAGAAATCAAACAGCATTCAAGAAGAATCCAAAAAACAAGTATGAAATGAAAATCAAAAGATAGACTCCATATGCAATCCTAAGGTCTCTCTAGCCACTTTTAGCTTCAAAACTGTTAGCCTTAATTTTATTAAGTCGAACAAGAATGTTATCGGTCTTAGTCGAAATTAGTCTTGTTACGTAATAGGCTAGTCGGGTTTAACGGGCTTGGATTATAATCTAATATTGTCCATGTTTCGGGATTAAAGCCCAAGTTAAACCAAGCCCGACCCATTAGTAAAAGCCCATATGCCTACATTTTGTCTAGGGGTATAAATAGGACCCTCTCCACAGATAAAGAGGTTGTTGGTTACCATTTCTTACACTTGTGTGTGTGTAATCTTCCACTCTCTACTTTCTCTCTCTAATAAATCTTCCATTTTTTCCTTTCTCTCTTTCTAGCTTATTGCATATTGGTATGGCTTATTGGTGTGATATGGGTTAAGTATATGGGATAACATTTGGTATCACTCGCCACGGGGTGGGTTTAGTGTTTTGTTGTGGTGATTTTTTAAGCTTATTGGTTCGACTTATTTTTCTTTCTTTTCACGTTTCAATATTACAAACGGATAAAGTTTCAATTTTTTCTTGTTTTTGGTACTTGATTTGGGCTTATATGGGCTTGTATGGTTTTTTTTGTTTTGATGAACATTACCAACTTACGTTTTACTTTTAGTGCACAACGTCTTCAAAAGTTGTGTTTTGTTTTTCTTGCGTTTTTAGCTTATTCTCTTCAAACCATCAATAGCTTTTTGAAGCTTATAGAGGCTTATTAGTTCGTAGCTTATTTCGTTGTAAACTGCTTATTTCCTACCTTATTTTCGAGCTTCTTTTGAGGTCTTTACTTATTCTCTTTTGTGGTCCAAACGGGTTCAAAGTATTCAAAGAAGACAAGGCGAAACATAGATCCATCATTCTCGCTAACAAGGACGGTTGGTTTTTTGGTTGTTTCTCAAGAAGACAAAGGAAAGAAGAAAACGACAATAGTACACCAAACAACTCATTTTGTTTGAGTATCGAATAACTCATTTCATTGAGTATCGAACAACTCATCCTTTGACTATCAAACAACTCTCTTCCTTTGACAATCGAACAACTCATTTCATTGAGTATCGAACAACTCATCCTTTGAGTACCGAACAACTCAAGATATTTTGAGTACCGAACAACTCAACACCTTGAGTATTGAACAACCTTAAGTAGCGAGCAACATTGATACCGAACAAATCAACACCTTGAGTATTGAACAACCTTGAGTAGCGAACAACATTGTTACCGAACAACTCATTTGATCTAATACCGAACAACTTGTTTCATGTGTGAACCGAACTACACGTTTTAAGTAAATTTCAGGTTTTTTGGTTTCGAGTGTCGTTCACCGACGGGACTTAAGACATACACTGTTGTGATCGTGATTCATTTTCGATCATTGTGGTATATTTGTTTTTCTCCGGTGATAACCGTACCATTCCGCGAGAATTAATTTTACATTCGTTATCATTCTCTAAATTTCAAACGTAGAAGAAAGAAAAAAGGCGGAAACATTTTATTTTATTTTATTAAACTAAATTTGCATTTTACAAGTTTAGTCCTTGGAGTTCAATAATAATTCATAACTCGTCATTTGTTTGTTATATAACCCTCATTGTTAGAACAACTTTACACCGTTGGTCCTTATTTCATATAATTCAATCGTTAGTCCTCCAAAGTGAATCAGATTTCGCCGTTAGTCCTTTTAAGCCCAACAATTGTTAACGAGAGATCAAGTACTTCAAATTTCAAACAATCATTGTTTCACGGTTTCTTCTTGATTTTGTAAAATCCCACGAAAGATACGATTCTTTTCTCGGTTTCAATCAAAGACTTGTAAAATCCCATGAACATTAATTGATTTCAATCCACAACAACAATCACTTTACCTACTTAAGATCCGATATCCCTTCACAACTTCATCAAAATGTCAAATACCAATATACAAACTCAAACATCCAATGCTCTTCATAATGCTATCATGGAAGCGGGTGGCAAAGATCGTCCACCAATGTTAGCACCGTGTAATTACGTTCAGTGGAAATCCAGAATCAAGAGATACATTGACACCAAACCTAACAATGAACTCATCTACTATTGTCTCTAAAATCCACCATACACGTATCAATGGACTAAGAAGACAGTTCCAATTGCTGAAGGTAGTTCTGAAATAACTACAGAAAGGTATATGGAGAACTATAAGAATGTTTCACAAGACATACATGATCAACTAAATACTAAAGCTAAAGCCGTTCAGATCATTCTAACAGGGATAGATAACGATATCTACTCCACAGTTGATGCTTGTCCCAATGCATGTGAAATGTGGAAAGCCATTGAAAGGTTGAAACAAGGTGAATCAATCAATGTTCAAGATCTTGAAACCAACTTGTTTTGGGAGTTTGGAAAATTCACATCACGGGATGGTGAATCACTTGAATCGTATTACTCAAGGTTCTATAAAATGATGAATGAGCTTATCAGAAATCAGTGTGATGTTACAAATCATCAAGTCAATGTCCAGTTCTTACTTCAACTTCAACCAGAATGGCAAAGGTTTGTGACACTTGTTAAGCAGAGTCAAGAGCTGAAGACTGTCTCCTATCACAAACTTTATGACATCCTGAAGCAACACCAAAATGAAGTCAACGAGATAAGAGCTGAAAGACTAGCACGTACTGCTAATCCACTTGCACTTGTTGCTCAACAACAACCAGTTTACCATCCTCAAAACCATCCTAATCACAACACTCAATATTCCTCCACCAGATCACAACAAGCTACCAGAAACCGAGGAAAAGCAATTGTCAACTCTTCTGCTCCTATTTATGATCAAGAACCTGCCACGGTTACTGAAGATGATGAAATGTCAAAGGAAAAGGAGATTGACAAACTCATGGCTTTAATTTCTCTCTCGTTCAAGAAAATCTACAAACCTACCAACAACAACCTTCGAACTTCATCAAACACCAGTAGAGCTAATCAAGATAATTCTCCAAGAATCAACAGAGGAACTGGGTGAAAATCAGAAGGTAGTTAATGTTGTTGGGGCTAGGGAGAATGTAGGAAATCTAGTTATGCCTAAGTCTGGGATTCAGTGTTATAATTGCAAGGAATATGGGCATGTTTCAAGGGAATGTTAGAAACTGAAACGTGCAAAGGATGCAACTTATCACAAGGAAAAGATGTTATTGTGTAAGCAAGAGGAAGCTGGAGTTCAGTTGAATGCAGAGCAAGCTGATTGGAAGGATGACACTGATGATGAATCTGACGATCAGGAATTGGAAGCACATTATATGTACATGGCACAGATTCAAGAGGTTACTCCAGATATTGCTGACATTTCTGGACCCATCTTTGATACTGAGCCATTGCAAAAGATACAAAATAATCATGATAACTATAATGTGTTTGCCATTAAAAATGAACATCTTGAGCAACCTGAATCTGTTACTGACGCATATCTGAAGGAACAAGGTGACACTAACATCATTATTGATTTATTGGATATGTGTTATGATAGAGAACATGATGATCAGGATGATGCTGATGAACTTGCTTAAGAACGTAATTTGCTTGCTTCTTTAATTGATAAACTAAAATGTGAAATTGATAATAGCAAAAACCGTAATAAATTTTTGGAATCATCACACAAGGCTTTAGTTGATAAATTGAAAGGTGAAATTGAGGATTTTAAAACCAAGAATAAAAGTTTAGATTCATCAAATAACTATTTCAAAGAAGCAAACAATGAACTGTCTAAGACTAATCATTTGATGTTCAAAGACCTTAAGAAGTTCCAATCGGAACTTGATAAGTATCATGATGTGAATTATGCGTCAAAGGTGGCAATTGATTATGCAAAAGCTAAAGGGGATTTAATGTCATACAAAATAAAATCTGAAAAGTCATCTAATGAATATACTCGAAAGATAAATGATTTAAATCAAACAATTTCAGATATGAAAAAGGAGCTTTTTGCACATCAAGAAACCATCTCCATAATGTCACAAGAAAAAGAGGCTCAGATTAAGTTTTACAAAACTAGTAAAGACAAAGAACTTGATAAGGTCATTGCTTTAGAAAAAAAAGTCAAGGTTTTGGATGATATTGTATATAAAACCGGTCAATCTGTTTAAACAATGAATATGCTTAATCGTAATTGTAAAATGAGTTTTGCAAAACCTGAGTTCCTAATCTGTATGATATAGGTTGCTATAATGATAATCTTGCTTTAATGTTAGCCCCTGAATCTGATGAAACAATTCGTCTTGACAAAGAAAGTCGATCAAAATTAAGCGATTTAATCAGACCTTTTGATTATGACCAGTTGAATAATCTTTATGATTTGTTCGTTCCACAACGTGAAAAGTCGCCTGAACAACACTATTTTTCAACAACGTTGAAGATGAATCATACATCTGCTAATAAGGAAATTTCCAAAGAGTCTTTTCGTAAACAAACAACTTTGTTAGAAAAACGAATGGATGAATCCATTCCTTAGGATCAAAAGTGTAAAAGCTCTAAAGAACTTTTCAAAATTAAAAAAAAGTGTTGACACGATTTTTGATGGAGTGGAACGTTGCAAACAAACAATCGCTAAAAGAACATATTTTGGTAACATAGATCCGTTCATTCAAAACACAATCGAAGGAAATTTTTGCCCCCAAATTAGAAGAATCAATGCGGACTTAGAAAAATTTCACTTGTGTTTGAACGAGGAAATGGTTGCTGATTTGAGATACTTTAATTCTCTTGAACATGAAGTAGACACTCTCAAATCTCAACTAGAAACTCAAAAAACACAGTTTATGAATGAAATCGATCGACTTTTAAGGGAATATTACTATGCTGATCACATGAATGCAATACTTGGTGTTTACACTAATCTGGATGAAGTTACTAATTTGCAATGTGATTATCTGGAAACTTTGGAAAAATGTGAACGTCTTGAAAAAGAACTTTCAAAAAGTAGAACAATGTCAAAGAGTTTTGAACCACTTCAGAAACATGCGATTAATCTTGAACTTGATTTACAACAATGTAAAGAAAAGATAAAAAATGATAAATCTTTTAAAGACAATCAGTCAAAGGTATTTCTAAAAGAACGTGAACAATACTTTGAAATTCAAGACTTGAAAGCTCAATTACAAGACTAGGAATTGCAATAAGTGAGTTGAAGAAACTCATTGAAACGATGAAAGGAAAATTTGTGGAAACTAAGTTTGAAAAATCATCAGTTATTCGTCAACCGAATACTTTTAAAAGTCAAAGACAATTAGTTTTAGGAAAACCGGCTATTTTTTTAGATTCTCTTGAAAAGAAAGATTTTTCAAAGTCTAAGTCAGTTACCAAAAATAACGTGTCAAATGATTTTTCAAAACCAGTCACTGCACAGATTTTGCCTCAGAATATAAAGTCAATCTTAAAGAACACAAATGTGATTGCTCCAGGAATGTATAAAGTTCACACAGAGCCCAATCAAACTAGAACACCACAGTTGCCTCAAGATATTAGGAAAACTAATAAATAAGTGTCCTTTTCTACAGGAGTAATTCCCACTACTAGTGTTAGAAGACCACAGCTTAAAAGCAATCGATTGGGAGATAGAGTCTTGCCTAACAATATTCAAGGGAAGAAGTAAGAAGTAGAAGACCACCGTAGGAATTTTAAGTTTTCAAATAATAAAACGTCTGTAACTGCGTGTAATGACAGTTTGAATGCTAAGACCTCGAATGTTAACTTTGTTTGTGTCACTTATGGAAAATGTGTGCTGAATGACAATCATGATATATGTGTTCTTCATTATGTTAGTGGCGTGAACTCTTGGACTAGACAGCCAATTGCTGTGCCTATTACTACTAGAGAACCCAAGAAAACTGTGAACCCATCTGTTGCAACATCCCATAAGAAAATAGTTGCAACAGACTCCACTGTCAAGAAACCTAGAAACATAATTAGGAAGATATATGAGCAAGTTAGTAAGACATGCAGTTGGTGGTACCCTAAGTTTACACCACCCGGATACAAATGGAAACCTAAGTCCCCAACAGGAAAAGTCAACCCTAATGTTAGTATGCCTCTAGGAAATGCATCTAGAACTGCTAATATTTTGGAACATATGACTCCTAGGCGTTCCACTATGTCCAATACTCCATTGTCTTCTAATTCTTTTGCAGCTCGTAGAGATAATTCTATTCATCGTCGACTCTGGGTGCTCAAAGCACATGACGGGAAATCTCAAACTTCTAACTAATTTTGTGGAGAAATTTTTAGGCACGGTGAAATTTGGAAATGATCAAATTGCACCGATTCTTGGTTATGGAGATTTGGTTCAAGGAACTATAACTATCAAAAGGGTTTATTACGTCGAAGGGCTAAATCATAATTTATTCTCTGTCGGTCAATTCTGTGATGCGGATTTGGAAGTTGCTTTTCGGAAGTCTACATGTTATATCCGTGATTTAAAGGGAAATGATCTTCTCACAGGTTCTCGTGGCACAGATCTGTATTCCATAACTCTTCAAGACACATCCACTCCCAATCCAATTTGCTTAATGGCTAAAGCCACATCGTCTCAAGCATGGTTATGGCATCGTCGTCTCTCACATCTAAACTTCGACACCATCAACTTGCTTTCGAAGAATAATATTGTCACTGGCCTTCCAAAATTAAAATTCGTCAAAGATCATCTTTGCTCTTCTTGTGAGTTAGGGAAAGCCAAAAGAAAGTCTTTTCACACTAAGACTACCCCGAGTTCAAAAAGACGGTTACAACTTCTACACATGGATTTATGCGGTCCCATGCGGGTAGAAAGCATTAATGGAAAGAAATATGTTCTTGTAATTGTTGATGACTACTCCAGATACACTTGGACTCACTTCTTGAGGTCCAAAGACGAAACACCTGAAGTTCTCATTGATTTCCTCACACTTGTCCAAAGAGGACTTCATGCTCAAGTTAGAACAGTTCGAACTGACAAAGGCACATAATTTCTGAATAAAACTCTTCATGCATACTTTGCAAAAGAAGGTATAAGACACGAAACGTCAACTGCTCGAACACCTGAACAAAACGGCGTTGTCGAAAGACGGAACCGTACTCTTGTTGAGGCTGCTCGAACAATGCTAAGCGCCGCTAAAGTTCCCTTGTTCTTCTGGGCTGAAGCAATTGCAACAACATGTTTTACTCAAAACCGTTCACTTGTAATTCCTCGACATGAGAAAACACCTTACCACATCATCAATGGTCGAAAACCGTCTGTTAAGTTCTTTCACATTTTTGGCTCTCTTTGTTACATCGTCAGAGATGGTGAAAATCTTGATAAAATGAAGGAAAAAGGTGATGCATGTATTTTTGTAGGGTATTCTACTCAGTCAAGAGCTTACAGGGTATTTAACAAGAGAACAAGAATAATAGTTGAAACCATTCATGTTAACTTTGACGAATTGCCTCAGATGGCGTCAGATCACGTCAGTTCTGACCCCGTTCCACAATGTCCAAAAATGGCACTTGAACATGACAGTTTAAGTCCCGGTCCCCAAAGTCAAGAAAATGTTCCTCAAGCAGCTGAGACAGTAACAACGTCAAATGAGCTGGATTTGCTATTTAGTCCGATGTTCGATGAATTACTCAATGGAACTACTCTAGTTGTGTCAAAGTCTTCCGCTGTAACTACTGTTGATGCTCTTGATAAACGTCAACAACAACACACAACTTCATTTTCTACAACAACCATTAATGCAGATGCACCTCCATTGAACATTCAAACAACACCTCAAACTACAAATCAAGCACCAACTGTCAATGCAACTAAGAACATTATTCAAGCAGAAACCAATAACGAATATGCACAAGTTGACGATGATGAATTTGTAAACGTCTTTAGTACACCGGTACAAGAACGAGGGGAGACATCGTCTCGTCATGTTGATTCGTCAAACATGCATACATTCTATCAACACCATCCCTCTGAACATCGTTGGACAAAAGATCATCCATTAGAACAAGTCATTGGAAATCCTTCTCAATCAATTAGAACAAGACGTCAGCTAGAAATAGATGGTGAGTTTTGTATGTTTGCACTCACCGTGAGTCGAACTGAACCAAAGAACATCAAAGAAGCCATGGTTGATTCTGCATGGATTGAACCGATGCAGGAAGAACTTCACCAGTTTGATCGATTAGATGTATGGGAATTAGTCGACAGACCACTCTGCAAAAACGTCATTAACCTGAAGTGGCTCTGGAAAAACAAACGTGATGAGGAAAATACTGTAATTCGCAATAAATCTCGTCTTGTAGCTAAGGGATACGCACAAAAGGAAGGAATTGATTTCGAAGAGTCATTTGCACCAGTTGCTCGGTTGGAAGCTGTCCGGTTATTCATTGCGTATGCTGCACACAAATCATTTACAGTATACCAAATGGACGTTAAAACAACATTTCTTTACGGACCTCTGAAGGAAGAAGTGTATGTAAACCAGCCAGATGGATTCGTAGACCCATATCACCCCGACAAAGTCTACCGTCTCAAGAAGGCATTATATGGACTTAAACAAGCACCAAGAGCGTGGTATGATGAACTCTCCAAATTCCTGATATCAAAAGGATTCTCAAAAGGTTCTATTAATCCAACTCTGTTCACAACTAAACATGGGGAAGACATATTGCTTGTGCAAATTTACATTGATGACATTATTTTTGGTTCTACGAACCCAAAACTTTCAAAACAATTTGAAAAACTAATGCACAACAAGTTTGAAATGTCTATGATGGGGGAGATAAAATTATTTTTAGGAATTCAGATTCACCAATCCCCTCGTCGGGCTATCATAATTAAGAGGTCATGTAGTGAACGTATGAGGAGCTAGGACACTTTAAATCGTAAATCCAACAACTCGTCGATACGCCACCCCGAAGAGGCCTCATTATGAAACTCCCTAGTAATATAGCACTTTGCTTAACTAATACCACAATAGGTCTATATAGCTCAATCACCACCATCTAATTTTTTGGAAAATTGTGTTTAAAAAGTAAAAACTTATTTTATAATTACCGTTTTTAGTAAATATGGCATAACTTTCCGGCGTTTCACGTCCGTTGAGGTGTTTCCTGCGCTCGGACGTTTCGTATAAAGGTTCGAGTTATCAAAATTGACATTTTCAAATTTTGGACCACTGTGAACCAGTACTTTGTTACTGTTCACCTGACCGACCAACCCTAAATGTTTTATATCGTTTTCGTCGTCGAAAACTCGTAAACGTCGTATTTTATTCGTTATAGTTCGTTTTTAACGATTCTTTCGAGCACGTTCTCGTATTTGAAAGTTTTATTGATTTATTGAAGTTAAAAAATATAACTTCCTATTATAATAGTAACTTTTTAAAAAATATTTTTATAAAACCGTATTACGTAAATCGTTATTTTTAATCGTATCTTTTATCGTTTAAAAAGCGTTTTTTGAGTTTCTTATCATTTGGAATCAGTCATGAGGTGTATTACATTTCTAAAATGTAAAACCTACTACCTAAAATAAGAATTAAAATAGTCCCTTTATAATATTTTCGTATACTTTCTTCAAGCACTTTTTAAAACCCTAATTCATACACATACATGTTTACACTTAACCAACATGTTACAATACTTATAACCCCATTATGACATGATATTACCAACCTAATATCATATGAAAAAGTGTACATAAGCATAATCACAAGTAAAAATCCCTTTTACATATTCAAAAGTCCTAAATGGTGATTTTTACTATATAAACATCATATATACATAAAATCATGAAAATGAAAAGATAAAGGTTTTAGGTAACCTTAGTGATGAACAATGATGATAGACAACACAATCTAAACCCTTGTTTAGATTAAAAACCAAAGCTAGCAAGCTTAGAAAACCCTAGTTTTCTTTCAAAACCCTAGCTTTCCTTATCTTGATAACTACTTGCAAATGATTAGCCAATGCTTGGAAACATCTTAGAATATCTTAGATATGATGTGTATAGGTGTGTATGGGTTGTATAAAATTTGGTATGGATTTAGATAGGAGGGGGGTTTGAGCCATGGGTAATGGGGAGGACAAAGGAAGAGGTTTTTGAGTTTTTAGCTAAGTGTTTATGTTCTATGTGTTATCTCTCATAAGTTACTTGCATTATATGATATCTAGTGGTCAAAAGAATGCAATAGTTGGTCCAAGACACACTTCATGGTCTTAAGGAAGACTTGTTTTCTTGTCTTTGGTCAAAGGAACCATGTATGTGTATGTTTAATAGAAAAGTGAAGTACAAAGACCAAGTTGTTGATTTTTCTATTATTTCTTTGCATCACTTGAAGTAAATCCGGCCATAAGGAGATATAGGTGACATATTTTTGTAATTTTTATGTATTGGGTATAAATGTGGGTATTTGTTGAAGCGTAGAAAAGTTTTGGTGGTTCCGGGAATGCCTAAACGCAATTTATCGCGAAACGTAGTCAATTTACGCAACCAATAAAAATACAATGATCAAAGACCATAATTATTCTCAAAATAATTATTTAATACTTGCTTGATGTAACCATTTAATTGTTTGACGCCCGTTTACATTGTACGAATATTTTTGGCGTACGCGATTTAACTTAACGTTTACGGTTTAAAAGCAAACACGTACAATACCAAAAGTACATAATGAATTTATTGACGACGTCAATGACCCTAAAACACAGGGTGTTATAGTCTCCCCCTGTTAGATGAGCCTTGTCCTCAAGGCTTAAGATGCGGCACTTGACGATGGCGCGGTCCTTGAGAACAGATGTGGGTATTTCTTTCGGAATTGATCCTCGCGTTCCCACGTAAACTCAGGACCTCGCTTGGAGTTCCATCGAACCTTGACTAATGGGATTTGGCTTTGCTTCAACCGTTTAACTTCATGGTCCACGATTTCCACTGGCTCCTCGACGAAATGAAGCTTGTCATCAAAATGAAGTCCATTCAACGGAACGGCTAAGGGTTCGTTGGCATGACACTTCTTTAAGTTGGACACGTGAAACGTATTATGAACTCTGCTCAGCTCCTTAGGAAGCTCAAGCTTGTAAGCAACCTCTCCAACCTTTTCTAACACTTTGAAAGGTCCAACATACCTGGGGTTTAACTTCCCTCGTTTGCCAAAATGTACTACCCCTTTCCAAGGCGAAACCTTAAGCATAACTTTATCCCCAACTTGGAATTCCATTGGTTTACACTTTAGATCGGCGTAACTTTTCTGTCGATCATAGGCAGCTTGCATTCTTTGCTTGATTTGAATGATTTTCTCGGTCGTCTCTTGAATTAATTCTGGACCAAGGATCTGAGCTTCTCCAACTTCGGTCCAACACACAGGTGAATGACACTTTCGACCATAAAGTGCTTCAAATGGTGCGGCCTTGATACTAGCATGATAGCTATTGTTATATGAGAACTCGACTAATGGTAAATGGTTAACCCAACCCTTTCCAAAGTCGATCGCACAAGCACGCAACATATCCTTGAGAGTTTGAATGGTCCTCTCGCTTTGCCCGTCGGTTTGTGGATGGTATGCAGTACTCATATCCAAGTTAGTACCTAAAGCGTTCTGAAGTGACCTCTAGAAATTTGATGCGAACCTCGGGTCACGATCACAAATGATTGAGACAGGTATTCCATGTCTCGTGACCACCTCCTTTAGTTACATTCTTGCAAGTTTATCCATAGGATCAGTCTCTCTCATTGGTGTGAAGATCGCAGACTTAGTGAGTCGGTCAACAATCACCCAAATAGTGTCATAGCCTTGCGACGACTTAGGAAGCTTCGTGACAAAATCCATAGTGATGTTGTCCCACTTCCATTCAGGTATCTCGGGCTGTACCAACAATCCTGATGGCTTTTGACGTTCAGCCTTGACCTTAGCACAAGTCAAACACTTGCTAACATAGGTGGCGATGTTTGCCTTCATATTGGGCCACCAATATAGCTTTTTCATGTCTTGGTACATCTTGTCAGAACCTAGATGAATAGAGTATTTTGACTTATGGGACTCGTGCATAATCACAGTCCTCAGGTCTCCATAACATGGTAACCAACTCCTGCCATCGAGGCATAGGGTTCCATCCGCACGTGGTTCCAACTTTTCTATCCTAATCGCCTCTGGATTTTTAGCGTTTTCAACCAACATACCTCCAACATCTTTGTTCTTAATGTTCTCTGGTTTTCGTGCTTCGATTTGAGCATTCAAGATTTGTTTAGGAAGATCCAAGCCAATAGTCATCACTAAGGCTCGAACTCTTAATGGTGGTTCTCGTTCTTTCCTGCTCAAAGCATCAGCAACGACATTTGCCTTTCCCGGGTGATAACGAATATCACAATCATAATCACTGAGCAATTCTAACCATCGGCGTTGTCTCATGTTCAGTTCCTTCTGATCAAGAATGTGCTGTAAGCTCTTATGATCAATGAACACTGTGCACTTGGTTCCGTACAGATAGTGTCTCCAAATCTTGAGAGCGAACACTACTGCTCCAAGGTCCAAATCATGAGTCGTATAGTTCTTCTCATAAATTTTTAACTGGCGTGATGCATAAGAAATCACCTTTTCTCTTTGCATCAACACAGCGCCCAAACCTTTCTTTGAAGCATCGCAGTATACAATGAAATCTTCGCTTCCTTCAGGTAAAGCTAGAATTGGTGCACTACACAACTTCTGCTTCAATAATTGGAACGCTGCTTCTTGTTTGTCACCCCACTCAAACTTGACCTTCTTCTGAGTAAGCTTGGTCATTGGTTTGGCGATCTTTGAGAATCCTTCAATGAATCTCCGGTAATACCCAGCAAGACCTAAAAACTAACGAATCTCCGTTGGTGACTTAGGAGATGCCCAATCTTTAACGGATTTGATCTTGGCTGGATCCACATGGATGCCTTTACTATCAATCACGTGACCGAGGAACTGTACTTTGGGAATCCAAAATTCACACATGGAAAATTTGGCATACAACTCCTCTTTCTTAAGAAACTCTAAGATTAGCTTAAGGTGCTCTTCGTGTTCTTGCTTGTTCTTCGAGTATATGAGAATATCATC
Source organism: Tanacetum coccineum (assembly GCA_026074375.1). Classification (NCBI taxonomy): domain Eukaryota; kingdom Viridiplantae; phylum Streptophyta; class Magnoliopsida; order Asterales; family Asteraceae; genus Tanacetum; species Tanacetum coccineum. Next base: position 28,559 of record BQNB010023899.1, on the reverse strand, counting down.
AATGAAGACAATCACAAATTTATTCAAATATGGTTTGCACACCCGATTCATAAGGTCTATGAATACGACAGGTGCGTTCGTCAAACCAAATGGCATAACTCGAAATTCATAATGGCCGTAACGAGTTCTGAAAGCAGTCTTTGGAATGTCTTCTTCTCTAACCCTCAGTTGGTGATAACCTGACCTTAAATCGATCTTCAAGTAGACACTCGACCCTTGAAGCTGATCAAATAGATTACCAATAATAGGGAGTGGATAACGGTTCTTCACCGTCAGTTTGTTCAATTCCTGATAATCGATGCACAACCGGAATGATCCGTCTTTCTTCTTGACAAACAAGATCGGAGCTCCCCAGGGTGAGGAACTGGGTCTTATAAATCCTTTGTCGGATAGCTCTTTCAGTTGCTCCGACAACCCTTTCATTTCGAAAGGCGCCAATCGATAAGGTGCCCGTGCTACAGGTGCAGCACCAGGTACCAAATCAATTTGAAATTCCACTTGTCGAGTCGGAGGAAGACCCGACAAGTCCTCAAGAAATACTTCAGGAAAGTCTCGAACTATTGGCACGTCCTCAAGTCGCTTCTTCTCTGACTTGTCTTCAACCTCCTTTGCAGTGACATGTGCCAAAAAGATAAGAAATCCTTTTTGCATGTACTTCTGCGTTTTAGTGGACAAAATGATGTTCAATCGCGTCACATTTCCCTGATTACTTCCGTCACCATGTATGATTAAGGTTTCATTTCCCCAGGGAATGCGGACAATCTTCTCGGCACACACAATGACCGCTTGGTACTTCGCCAACCAATCCATACCGATTATCGCATTGAAACTACCGAGTTCTACAGGCATTAAATCTATGTTGAATGGGTGGTTTAGTAAATTCTCTAATGGCGAGCAAATTCGGTAGCGAAATTGTCATAGGGCAACTAGTAATGTGTCTTGGCTTCTCGGCTTATGATTTGGTATAAGATGATGCCAACTTTATAGTAAGACAGAGTGAAGGTCTGCTTAGTTGATATGGTTACTAATTCGATTTCCAAAAGTAAACGCGTTCTGTGAATACACACACAAAACATGATATAAGTAGAAAATTGTTTCCTTAACAAGAGGTTTTTAGAGTGACTACTCTCAGCACGGCATGGTACCTTCCTGAATTATACATAGTTGATCAGGCCATGTATAATTGAGGACTAACGATGCATTGCTCATTTTCATCAAAATAGCGTTATAATTTCATGATATTCGTGAGAGTAGTTTGTAAGAGTAAATAAGGAACCTAAGTTAATATTGACGAAATTTTCATAATACGATAATTTGATAGATAATTTGAAATCATTCTCTGGTGGTGGTGATAAAGATGAAGGTAGCCTCAGCAGATGGTAATCGTAGAGTATGGTGTTAAATAGACATCCGTACAGTACCGGATTTGGTCTCAGAAAGCAAGATGATATGGTGTGGGTGGCGTAGGAGCAGACTCATTAGTCGTAACTGCCTCTGCATCCTTAGCTTGAGGGGACAAGGTCATCTGTAGGTACAGCAGAAGGGTCTGCCGGGGCTAGATGCTCCTCCTCCTCCTCATCCTCCTCATCCTTCTCAACATCATCATCATCGTTCTCATCATCAGATGACTCATTATCAAAATTGTCTCCTCCATCGATAAGATAGTCAGCAGGATCCTCCTCAGGGTCCTCCTCATCCTCCTCTGGATCAGAGTCAGCAATGTAGTCTAGTGATAGGGCTGTAGATGAGGCATCAGCAGGTAGAGGTTGATCCTCTATTGGTTCATCTATCTCCTCATCAAAAGCTCACTGTACTCTCCATGGCTCGGATTAATATAGACAAACGAGTAGGTAACCGTCGATGATGAAAACATAACTGCTTGCAACGAGCAAAACTGAACTTATATAAATATATTATATAAGGCTGGTATGGTAAACATGAATATGCGCTCATGGCATAAATGAATGATGGTAAGGTATCATATTCAATATCATAATGTTTAGGCATCGCTTAGGACCTACGAGCTTATCGTACTACCTTGCCTAAAGAAATATTTCCCTATTTATATAAATAACCCTTATATAAATAATTGTAGAGTTGTGCGAAAGAATGCAAACTCATCTTTGTATATATATAATATACCCTCATAGTAACGTACGTACTATAATATGAACACGTATATGCATCATGTAAGCATCTAGTAGAACTAACTAATGCAAACAACTAGTGTGTGTGTGTCCCGTAAAAACCCCTTTTTATGAATGCAATGTTTGAAAACGGTTATAGTCCAGCAAAAACATTTGACCTGGTTCTCTATAACCTTGGCTCTTGATACCAATCTGTAACACCCCCAAAATGGGTCGCAGCGGAATAAGGATCTCCGGGGCGTGTTACTTCAATGATCAATAGCACAAGATATATAAGAACGACAAAAAGTCGTTTTAAAACTGATACATTGGATTTAACAAAGTATTTGATACAAAACAGCCCGAAGCTTTAACTTGTACATCATTATTATTACAAAGTTACTGGTTCATGAAACATGAATTTCCCAAAACATAATGCAACCATATCTTTAGCATGACATCCCAAAAGAAAATCACCAATGTATCCTTGGCACCCCGTGCCTATTGACCACCTGAAAACATTGCTTTAAAACGTCAACAAAATTGTTGGTGAATTCATAGGTTAGTAAATTGTTAATATGCAGGACCGCAAGACTTTTCCCGTGATAATACAACAGATGCAAATATCACAAAATCCGATTACATTTTCCTAAGCTCATGACACTGAAGCTCGACAGTCTTGTTCGCAAAATATTGCTACTCAGCCCAATCCGATGTTCTAACCCGAAACATCCCTGATTCGACATGCTATAACGTTCGTTCCCGGTGATAGCTAGTCACCCGAACGGGGAGGTCGTTTCCCGAATAGATCTATTTCATAACATTCGCGCTCACATAATGTAATTCCCAACTACATCTATGCAATTGACAGTTCATGATAATGGGCTTAACTTGGGTTATCGCTACTTAGGCAAACATGTAATCAATGTAAAATATCCACTTGCGTCCAATTTATAAAACAAAGCATGTTTTCACCCCAAAGTTATAAATCATTGAAATCGTAAAATGTGGGGCTATGAACTCACCTCGAGTGAGTGATCCGATAATATATATCAACTGCGGGAAAATACTTCACAATTATTCCCGAATGCAACCTAATCCAATATAGGTCGTATAAGTACCATGTACTTCAATATCATATATTCCTATATAGCTCATCATACTATCGTTCGGGCTATCATAATCAAGAGGTCATGTAGTGAACGTATGAGGAGCTAGGACACTTTAAATCGTAAATCCAACAACTCGTCGATACGCCACCCCGAAGAGGCCTCATTATGAAACTCCCTAGTAATATAGCACTTTGCTTAACTAATACCACATATAGGTCTATATAGCTCAATCACCATCTAATTGTTTTGGTAAAATTGTGTTTAATAAGTAAAAACGTTTATAATTACCGTTTTAGTAAATATAGCATAACTTTCGCGTTTCAAGTCCGTTTGAGGTGTTTCTTGCGCTCACGTTTTCGTATTAAGTCGAGTTATCAAAATTTTACATTTTCAAATTTTGGACCTACTGGTGAACAGTAACTTTTACTGTTCACACCAGACCCTAAATGTTTTTATATCGTTTTCGTCGTCGAAAACTCGTAAACGTCGTATTTTATTCGTTATAGTTCCGTTTTTAACGATTCTTTCGAGCACGTTCTTGTATTTGAAAGTTTTATTGATTTATGAAGTTTACAAAAACATAACTTCCTTTTATGAATAGTACTTTTTATAAAAATTGTTTTATAAAACCCGGTATTACATAAATCGTATTTTTATCGTATCTTTTTCGTTATAAAGCGGTTTTTCGATTTTCTTATCATTTTGGAATTGTCATGAGGTGTATTACATTTCTAAAATGTAAAACCTACTACCTAAAATAAGAATTAAAACTAGGTCTTTATATATTTTCGTATATTTCTTCTAGCACTTTTTAAAACCTAATTCATAACATACATGTTTACACTAAACCAACATGTTCGAAAACTTATACCCCATTATGACATGATATTACCAACCTAATATCATATGAAAAAGTGTACATAAGCATAATCACAAGTAAAAATCCCTTTTACATATTCAAAAGTCCTAAATGGTGATTTTTACTAAATAAACATCATATATGCATAAAATCATGAAAATGAAAAGATGAAAGTTTTAGGTAACCTTAGTGATGAACAATGATGATAGACAACACAATCTAAACCCTTGTTTAGATTAAAAACCAAAGCTAGCAAGCTTAGAAAACCCTAGTTTTCTTTCAAAACCCTAGCTTTCTTTCTTGAAAAAAAACACACTCACCAACCCCAAAAAACCCCCCCCCCCCCCCCCCCCCCCCCCCCCCCATAAATACATGCAATGATTAGCCAATGCTTGGAACATTTAGAATATCTTAGATATGATGTGTATAGGTGTGTATGGTTTGTATAAAATTTGGTATGGATTTAGATAGGAGGGGGGTTTGAGCCATGGGTAATGGGGAGGACAAAGGAAGAGGTTTTTGAGTTTTTAGCTAAGTGTTTATGTTCTATGTGTTATCTCTCATAAGTTACTTGCATTATATGATATCTAGTGGTCAAAAGAATGCAATAGTTGGTCCAAGACACATCTCATGGTCTTAAGGAAGACTATGGTCTTGGTCTCTAGTCAAAGGAACAAGGTATGGCTATGTTTAATGCAAAAGTGAAGTACAAAGACCAAGTTGATGATTTTTCTCTTATTTCTTTGCATCAATTGAAGTAAATCCGGCGATAAGGAGATATAGGTGACATATTTTTGTAATTTTTATGTATTGGGTATAAATGTGGGTATTTGTTGAAGCGTATAAAAGTTTTGGTGGTTCCGGGTATGCCTAAACGCAATTTATCACGAAACATAGTCAATTTACACAACCAATAAAAATACTATGAACAAAGATTTAGCATGACATCCCAAAAGAAAATCACCAATGTATCCTTGGCACCCCGTGCCTATTGACCACCTGAAAACATTGCTTTAAAACGTTAACAAAATTGTTGGTGAATTCATAGGTTAGAAAATTGTTAATATGCAGGACCGCAAGACTTTTCCCTATGATAATACAACAGATGCAAATATCACAAAATCCGACTACATTGTTGATGAATTCATCAACATCTTTTGTACACCGGTACAACAACTTGGTGAGACATCGTCTCGTCATGTTGATTCGTCAAACATGCATACATTCTATCAACATCATCCTTCTGAACAACGTTGGACAAAAGATCACCCGTTAGAATAAGTCATTGGAAATCCTTCTCAATCAATTAGAACAAGACGTCAGCTAGAAACAGATGGCGAGATATGTATGTTTGCACTCACCGTGAGTCGAACCGAACCCAAGAACATCAAAGAAGCCATGGCTGATCCTGCATGGATTGAATCAATGCAGAAAGAACTTCACCAGTTTGATCGACTAGATGTATGGGAATTAGTCGACAGACCACTGTGCAAAAATGTCATTAACTTGAAGTGGCTCTGGAAAAACAAACATGATGAGGAAAATACTGTTATTCGCAACAAATCTCGTCTTGTAGCTAAGGGATATGCTCAAAAGGAAGGAATTGATTTCGTAGAGTCATTTGCACCTGTTGCTCGATTGGAAGCTGTCCGGTTGTTCATTGCGTATGCAGCACACAAATCATTTACAGTATACCAGATGGACGTTAAAACAACATTTATGTACGGACCTCTGAAGGAAGAAGTGTACGTAAACCAACCAGATGGATTTGTTGACCCATATCACCCAGACCAAGTTTACCATCTCAAGAAAGCATTATATGGTCTCAAACATGCTCCAAGAGCGTGGTACGATGAACTCTCCAACTTCCTCGTATCTAAAGGATTCTCCAAAGGTTCTATTGATCCAACTTTGTTCATAACTAAACATGGGGAAGACATATTGCTTGTGCAAATTTACGTTGATGACATTATTTTTGGTTCTACGAACCCAAAACTTTCAAAACGATTTGAAAAACTAATGCACAACAAGTTTGATATGTCTATGATGGGGGAGCTGAAATTCTTTTTAGGAATTCAGATCCACCAATCCCCTCGTGGTATCTTTATAAACCAAGCTAAGTATGCTCAAGAGATACTTAAAAAGCATGGTATGACCTCATGTGATAGCATTGGTACACCAATGGCTACAAAACACCTTGATGCTGACTTGAGTGGTACTCCGGTCGACCAAACGAAATATCGTAGTATGGTCAGAGCACTCATGTACCTAACAGCAAGTAGACCAGATATTATACATGCAACATGTTATTGTGCTCGCTATCAAGCGAAACCGACTGAGAAACATCTCACTGCGGTTAAGCGGATCTTTCGGTACCTTAAAGATACCATTAACATGGGACTCTGGTATCCGAAAGACACCGGTTTCGAACTAACTGCTTTTTCAGATTCGGATCACGCGGGTTGTCTCGATTCACGTAAAAGTACATCTGGTGGCATACAATTTCTAGGAGGTGATAAGTTAGTCAGCTGGTCTTCCAAAAAGCAGGACTGCACTTCAATGTCTTCAGCAGAAGCCGAGTATGTGTCTTTATCTGCGTGTTGCGCTCAAGTTCTATGGTTAAGAACTCAGCTCACAGATTATGGCTTTCACTTTGATAAAATACCTATGTATTGTGACTCAAAGGCAGCCATAGCCATCTCGTGCAATCCAGTCCAGCATTCCCGTACCAAGCACATCGATGTCAGATATCACTTCATAAAGGAACAGGTTGAAAAGGGTATTGTTGAATTATTCTTTGTCGGAACTGAATACCAGTTAGCTGACCTGTTTACTAAAGCTCTGTCGGAAGATAGGTTTAAGTATCTCGTCAGACGACTTGGTATGAGATGTTTGACTCCAGAAGAACTGGAGGTTCTGACAAACGAATCTGCTTGATTTATCAAACATCGAACTTGTAAATATAAAAACCCAGAAAAAGAAAATATAAAATCAGAAAAACTTCAAAAATACCAAAAAGAATCTTCTCGACATATCTCTTGGAATCGATAACATTTACGTTCCTAGAAATGTTGATTAACATCGACACGGGCGTGTAAATGAAGTTCGAGCAAGAGTTGCAAATGCTTTCAAAACATGTCATTTCTATACCTTTCTCAAAAATAACTGATGTACATTTCAGTGCATAACTCGGACTTCAATGTCAAGAAAGTATATCTTTTTAGATAACTTATCCTTTCAACGAGAAAGTCAAATTTCTCGGGTCGTGGGATCCTATACAAAACATTCAAAAGTTTTGAGCCCATGACAATGGCTTGTAATCAATTCAGATTGCAACCCGGACTGAACGTGATAGGGAAGTGTACGTTTCAGTGTGCTTACTCTTTAAATAGAAGAGAAGTCTTCTATCGAGGTTTTTATAAATCATTGAACACAATTTTTCAAACAGAACTTTCAATGTCAAATTGTCTACAATATAATTTGTGGTATTTCTCCATAAAAAGTGGTATTTGTTAAAATTGTGTGTTCAACACTCCCTTGCTCGAATAAATTTTAAAGAATTGTAGCTCGTAAAATGTCAATTTATGCGAATCAATTTCTGAGGGGGAGCTTTATAAACCAAAAGCCTTTTAATGTGTTGGATACATATCTCAAATGTCAATTTTATGTTTCCAAACACATTCTTGTAATTTAGAAAATGACTTCATGCAATATTGAGGTATAATTTTTCTCCCCGTGGAATTTTTCATGTCAAATTTTAATCAATTGGTATTTCAAATACTAAGTGTTTTAATATTTAAAATAAGGGGAGAAAATGTGATTAAAATGTGATATATAACAATGTGATCTTAAGAGACTCTAAGTGCAACTCTTTCCTTCATGTGCAAAACAATTTCGAATCTCGAGCACATGTGTAGGGGGAGTATTTCAAAATGTCTCAAAATGGTTTTATGGTTCGATCTCTATACCCAACAACCAATTGATCTCACGACGTCAATGAAGTCATAAGGTGGTTAAGGTTAGGTATAAGTCTTATGATCCAACCAGAACCGGAGGGATCTACCCATGGACATTCCATAGATAGAATTAGAAGTCCTTAGGTATGATCTGGAGAAGAATGAGAATCGGGAAAATGCCGACTAAGATTGAGCTAACACTGGAACAATCACAACAAGGTGTTAGTAATGATGTCTTGGTAAGCATTGAAGGGGTTGAAGAATGAAAAAGAAATGTATGGATAAAGGGTGAAAAGAAAGAAGCCCTCCACACAACTTTAGGCAGAAACCGGGTCAATACATAATCTATCAGAATCACAAGATGATTGCTGGTATTGAAGAAAGTCGTCATGGACCCAGTGATGCAATGCACAACCCTTCCCGCCCTCCCAAACAATTAGGCAGAAAAGGGGTTCCAAAATAATAATTTTCAAAATCTCAAAGATGATTGGTTGGTTTGTAAGAATGTCATCATGGACCCAGTGATACAATGGACAACCTCTTCCCCGCCATTCGAGTTTCTCTCAAAAGAACTTGTCTCATTTTTCAAGGAGATACACATCGTTACTCTATTGACATCTCACTCCGAGATTTGTTGTGTATTGAATAGGTGGTAGTCTGCTCCAGCCTTCGATTACTAAATCAGAAGTGCACCAAATCGGGAGTCTAGAGCAGGAAGAGTATCAAGTTATAAATCTCATTAGGACACAATTTCAAATTACACTGTTGAACACCATAAAGTTCAAAGTTTGTAAACAAAGGAGTCTACGCATTATCCTGGAGATCTTGCCAGAAACCTTTTGAGTGATACTTAGTATTCACAGTGAAGTTGGAAATCCTGCTTTGAGCTATCATAAACAAGCTCTTGGTAGGTGACTTGCAAGATTCTATATGAATCGAGCTTGTGCTAACTGGATATCGATTTGGTCCAGTAAATGAATTGACGGCTTAATCAGAAAGATAGTAACTATCTGATTCACTCTTACCGTGTTGTCTGCTTTGAGACGTTTCGGTAATGAGAACTAGCAAGCATGGTGAATCTAATACATCTGTGTTAGAAGATCATACGCTTTGAGCTAGAAACCCTGTCAAGGAGATTCGTTGAATCTACCTGATCACAGGTATAGTATTTATACTATAAAACGAGAAACCAGAGGTTAATGCAACCAAACTCAAGATGAATGACAAAGCTATATTCATCTTTTATTGCTAACTGTCTTATTTTAGGATTAGACGACGGTGTTGTAGCCTCATTCCAGCGAAGTCGGATTCATAAACCACATGCTCATACTCAAGCCTTCAAAGTCAATTATTCAACGTAAAGATAGTTGATTCTAAACTTCCCATCATCAAAGAGCCTCAAAGTCAAATAAAGAATCGTCTATTGGGAAGATTGTTAGACTTATGATCATATATGTCAAACAAGAATGTAACAAGTATGAGCATGTTGGTCAAGAGCACAAGTTGATCAAGAACGTCAAATCAAGATGATTCAAGTCAAGGAGATGATGCAAGATAAAGATCTCAAGAACTCAAAGTCAAAAGATAAAGGCTCAAGATCAATATCACAAAGCATGAATTAACACAGCCATTACAATCAAGACAAGACCAAAAGAAGGCAAAACTCAAGCGTCATATCGTCAACGTTGGGGAGATCAAAGAAGACCTCAACATTGGGGGAGATTGTTAGCCTTAATTTTATTAAGTCAAACAAGAATGTCATCGGTCTTACTAAGTCAAATAGGTCTTGTAATGTAATAGGCTAGTCGGGTATTAACGGGCTTGGAATGTAATCTAATATTGTCCATGTATCGGGCTTAAAGCCTAAGTTAAACCAAGCCCGGCCCATTTAGAAAGCCCATGTACCAAGTAAATGGCTAAGGGTATAAATAGACCCTCTCCATGCATGGAGAGGGTGTTGGTTGCATTTTCTCACACACTTGTAACTCACCATTTCTCTCTAATCTAATATTCTACTTGTTTCTCTCTCTAAGATTTCAAGCTTATTGGTAATGATTATTGATGTGTAATGGATTAAATATATAAGACAACACCTATGAATTTCATTCAACCATTGTGTTGACTTTTTAGCATGTTTATCTTAGGTAACTGAGCATCTTATGGCACAGAATGGCATGGACTTGAAGATGGCTAAACTGTTATCATTCAAACTTTACGTTTTTAGATGTTGGGACCTCTCTTTTGTAAAAACTTTGATGAATAAATGAATGATAACTAAATTTTCCAAAAACGTCTCTTTACGATTCGTTTTCTATGATTATGACTGTTGTACTATGAAATAATACCCCAGATTAGCTTCCGCTGCTATATTTGTAAAAATAGGGATGTTATACTGTAATGGTTCTTGTTGGGACAAGTTTATCATTTTCGTTAGTGACTACTGTAATACCACCCTTTTTTGGCACGCGGTGAATAGGACTATCGGCGATTGGATTGATAATACCGGTATCCAAGAGTTTCACAATTTCTTTCTTAACAACTTCTTGCATGTTTGGATTTAATCTTCTTTATTTCTGAATAATTGATTTCTTGACATCTAAGAGCTGGATCTTGTGTTTATAGAATGATGGACAGATGCCATAAATAAATGTCTGTATTTCTTCGTGAAGCCAAGTGCTTTGCTTCTTTGAACGGATTATAAGTTTGTTTGTCTTTGTTGTTGGCAGAGAGTTGAGATGATATGATTATAAGAAAAAGAGAGGGTTCTTCCAAAAATACATATTCTAAGTTATCAGGAAGAGGTTTGAGTTCAAGATCCGTAGGTGGTTCTTCTAGGGATGTTTTTATCTTGTAATCTGTGTTGATGATGATTTTCTCAAATTTAGGTTCTTCTTCAGTTTCATTTCTAGAATTTTCATCGGTAGCCATTGCTATGAATTCATCGAATTCAGCAAAAACTTTTTCTTCAAGAATGGTTCCTTCTATTGAATGTAATATTTGACTTCCTTCATCGAGCAGAGCATCAAAATCTTCTTCTAATATTTCATCTATAACATTGATACTAAAGCATGTGTCATCATTTGAGTAAGAGTGTTTAATGGCTGAGCTTATATTAAAGATTATTCGTTCAGTTCCAACTCTAAGAGTGTGTTGTTTTTGTTTAACTCGAATTACTGCATCAGTCGTATGAAGAAATGGTCTTCCCAAAATTAGGGGAATTTTGCTATCTTCTTCCATTTCTAAAATAACGAAATCGACAGGAAAGGTGAATTTACCAACTTTAATGAGCATATTTTTGGCTATCCCAACAGGGTATTGGAATGATCTGTCAGCTAATTTTACGCGCATTTTGGTAGGTTTAAGAGTTCCAAGAGAGAGTTTTGCATATAGGGAGTATGGCATAAGGTTAATGCTGGCACCAAGATCGGCCAGTGCATTGCAAGAGAAAGCTTTGTTAAAGTTGTATGGAATAAGAAAACTTCCAGGGTCTCTAAGTTTTAGCGGGACTTTCTTTTGAATCATTGCTGAGCTTTTATCGCTTAAGAAAGCAGCAGAAATTTGTTCGATCTTGTTCTTGTTGCTAATGAGATCTTTAAGAAATTTACCATAGTCAGGCATTCCGGCTAAAACGTCGACAAGAGGTATGTTAATTCAGACGGTACGAATTATATCTAGGAATTTTCTGTATTGAGCTTCCATTTTTTCTTTTCTTAGGCATTAAGGATATGGGATTTTTGGTTTGTAAGGTTTTGGTGTTTGAATTTCTTTAGTTGGTTAAGGTTTTGGTTGTGGTGTAGGTTCTTCATTTTCATCATCACTATTGAAAATTTCAACATCTCCTTGTTGTTCGTTAGTATTTATGGGTGAATCATAAGTTCTACCACTTCGTGTAAATACAACATTTACATGCTCGTTACGAGATTGTGGTGGTTGATAAGCTTTAGAGTTGTTTCCTCGTGGGTTTGGTTGAGTATTGCTAGGAAGTGATCCAGAAGGTTGACCGTATTACTTTTCAGCAAGTCTGTCAAACTTAGTTTCAAGGTTTTGGATTGAAACTTGATGATTTTTGGCTACTGTTTTGAGCTGAGCTTTTAGATCCATAAATGTTTCTTTGACAAAAGCATTTGTTGATTGTTGAGCTTTCATGAAATCGTTGAATTGTTTTTGAAGATCATACGGTTTATCATCGGTGTAAGATCGATAAGTGTCTCAGTTGTAATCATTCCGTTCGCTTGAACGCCAATTATCACGATTAAAGTTACGATCGCGGTAATCATTGTAAAAATGTGTCTTACGGAAGGTTTGCATAAATTTGCTTCCTTTTGTCTAGATATGGGAAGGTCATCGTTATTTTCTTTAGGATTTGATTGTTTTGATTGTGATTGTATTTCTTTATACTGAGCATCCATCTTCGTGGTCATAGCATCCATTCGAGCCATAATTCTTTCAGTATCAGTTTTACTGGGGCCTTTATCAGCAAAAGCGACAGTTCATTTAATTGGTTTTGATTTCTTATTATTAGCCCAATCGAGTTTGAGTAGAACTTTATCTTCTAGGAGTTGATAAGCTTGATTCGGAGTTTTGTAAAGAAATATACCACCGGCTGCAGCATTGAGAGATTCTTGGGTAGTTTCGTTGAGGCCGTGATAAAAGATTTTGATTATTCCACCTTTAGAGAGATTGTGTCCATGGCAATTTTTGAGCATTTCCTTCATGCGTAACCAAGCATCAGTTAATGTTTCACCTTCATGCTGGGAAAATGATCTAATTTCTCCTAAGAGTCGGTCGAATAAGGCTGGGGGAAAAAATTGGCTAATAAAAGCGGTGCGAAGTTCGTTCCAATTTTTGATTGTGCCTTCTGAAAGTTCGTCTAACCAAGTTTTTGCTTCTCCAGTGAGCGATAAGGGAAACATCATTAAGCGAACAACTTCATTTTCGGTATCTCAATATTTGAACAAGTCACAAATTCTAAGGAATTCGTGAACGTGTTTGTGAGGATCTGTTTTAATTCTACCATCAAATGGGTTTCCTTTGACAAGGGTCAAGTGGTTACCTTTGATAGCATATTCATTTGCGGTTGCAGGAAGAGTGATTGCGAAACCAGGAGTTAGAGCAACAACACGGTCGGCAACCCACATGGGTTGATCATCCATTATATTTTGGTTTAGAAGTTCAACAAAGTGTCGGAAATAGTTGATGTCGGAAATTGGCGGGTAAACAATTCTAGGGTGTTGAGGCTGGTTGTTTCTTTGTTCAAATAGGACTCTTCTGTTTTTTCGGCGAAGTCTTCGATTCAGAATTCATTCTGGTTCAGGTAGTGGTTCAACAAGTTCAGAATTGGAAGCACGTGTATGCATCCAAGGAAAGTAATTTTTTTGGATTCAGGGTCAGTTTGCCAAAAAACTGTATAGCGATTTGAAAAGAGGGGGGTTTAAATTATTTTCCAAAAGTACTTAGAATAGCTTTGAAATCCCCGACAGCGGCGCCAAAAACTTTGATGTGTTTCAAAAGCTTTAAATTTATAAGACTGATTTCATCGATTAATACTATTACGAAAACACACGGGTAAAAGTATAACCCCCGTATATAGTATAGATTTTTAGGGTAAGACCAGGTCGATCCATAGGGATTTGCGTAGTGTTCGAGTAAGCAGAAAATAGATTTTAACAGTTGCAAAAAGTAATATTTGATTAACCCAATAATAATGAAAATGACTACTCGGATAGTTGAGAATAACTTATAAGTGATAGTAATGATTATGACCCGAAAGGTGGAACATATTAATTCATAAAAATGATTTTCTCGTCAGAAAATATTTTCATAAGTTAAATCAGTTAACTCAAGACTTATAGCTAGGTTACTAGATTAGATGTGTCACTCAAATGATCCAGTAACTATTATATCAAAACTTATTTTGTTTATCAATTACAAAAGTGGATTTCTCGGCACTAACGATAAAGATCACAGATAAATCTTTAAAACCATATAGATCATAACGGGTCTTTCGACCTATACCGATACGAGTATATAATCTAAGTGATAAGCAAAACTGACAAAATAAGATATAACAAGATTGCAACAAAAGCTTGAGATTAACAGGATCAAGATCATACCAAACACTTATTTATTACCATAACGTCACCGAGTAGTCATGAGAGATTTAGCCTCTCATGGCTATGAGGTTCATAACATGAAATGATTCAACATGAATTTCCATTATTCTAATATACTAAGATAGTATTCTTCCTCGTTCTTGATTGTTTGATTTTGGATCTTCAAAGGATGTGGTGTTTGTGGTTTAAGGCATGATTTGTTGGATGAATCAGGAATGATTGGTGATATTTGATAGGATTATATGAATGGATGATATCTGATGTGTGAGAATTTGGACTCAATTTATAGGCTGAATTTCAGACTCAAGTGCGGCGCACTTGCAAATTTATGCGGCGGTTTTAGTGTGTTAATGCACTAGCATTTAATTCTTCATTTAATTCTTCATAACCATTTGGGACGTGCAGCGCACACAAGGATTTGTGCGGTGGCTTTGTAGAGTTAATGCTCTTGTTTGACTGAGACTTTAATGCTTCTGACTTTGGGGAGAAAGTGCGGCGCACAATGGTAAAGTGCGGCGGCTTTGGGAGACTTTGAAGAAGTGTTGCGCACAATGGTAAAGTGCGGTGGACTTGCAGACTTCAGCTTGAGATTTTTCATTCTTTTCTTGCATCTTGATTTCTAATATGCGTAAACACTTGAGTTTTGCTTCTTATGATCATAGAATGTCTTCTAGTAAGCCTGTATGTATTTTATGCTAAAAAGTACCAAAAACTCACGAGAAATGATTAGATATAAACAAATAACGCCATCCAAAACATGTATAATTTAGGCGTTATCAGTTGTGTTCATGAACAGTTTACACCCTATATGGACCACAAAAATGAAATAAACTAGGGCTAGCTATGTTTTGATGAAAAAATGATTAAAACTTGTTAAATGAATAAAAAACAACTTAAGTCGTGACCTACTAAAACCCAAATAAGCTAGTCAAATAAGCGTAAACAAAGCTTCCACAACGAAACCACTAAACCCACCCGAGGTGAGTGATACCACTTGTAGGAACCAAGAATCACTTCACTTCACCATGATTGAAACAAGAAAATAAGATAAGAGAAAAGGAAGAAAAAATAGAGAGAAGTTAGAGAGAGAAATAAAGAGAGAAAATGAGATGGTTGATTTCTAGAAAATGTGTATGTTACAAATGAGAACCAACACCATCTCCACACTTGGAGAGGGGTATTCATACTTAAACCATGGGCCGGTCTTCTTGGGCTTTGTTGGACCGAATGGTATTTGATCATGGGCCGGGCTCAGGATAAATTGGGCTTAAGCCCATAACACGTGACATATTAGATTACATTTAGAAGCCCGATACCTGTTTCTAGCCTATTACAACAATTACTTAGTAAAGACCACGATTCATTATTTGACTCGATATTTTGAGGCTAACAACATGTGACACTCACTACTGCTCATGTCACACAGAAGACTGAAGGTCCAATGCAAAGCTCTTCAGTTTCATCCGACTTGGCTAGTTAATTTCTTAACTTGGATAACGTTCCACCAGTTGACAATGAAGTCATTTCCATGACGAATGTCAAGGTTAGTCATGAAGAACCAAGTACTCAAACTCCATCTTTTCTCACCATACCTGTAACGGGTAATCCCGAAAACTTCAACTGCAGCTGCACCAACCATTCCTCCAAAAATTCCACCAATCACTCATCTTCCACAAACACCAACTCCTGCACTAACAACTGAAGCTACTACAACCTTAATTCTCGTACTTCTAGATTTTTCATCCCTATTCGGATTCGACCAAAGAGTTTCTGTCTTGGAAAAGGAGCTCTCTCAATTCAAACAAGTGGATTATTCTGCACAACTGCTTGAAACTATAAAGTCACAAATTCCTGCAATGGTAGATTCTCAACTTAGCATAAGACTTGAAGATTCTATTCAGAAGGCTTTTCGGTCATACACTACAGAATTTGAGAAGAAATCTCAAGGTGAGAAGAAGAGATACATAGATCCCGTTGAGAAATCAGTTAAAGATATTATCAAAGATGAAGTCAAGAGTCAACTTCCACAGATTATACCAAAGGAAGTATCTGACTACGCCACTCCGGTGATCCAAAGCACCATTACTGAATCACTTGAGAATTTCATCTTGGCTAAATCTTCTTCTCAACCCAAATCTACATACGAGGCATCAACGTCACTCATAGAGTTTGAATTAAAGAAGATCCTTTTAGACAAGATGCAAAAAAGTAAATCATATCGAGGAGCTTAAGAACACAAAGAACTCTACGATAGACTGGTCAAATCTTACAAGCTTGACAAGGATCTCTTTGAATCTTATAGGAAATCATATTCGATAAAGAGAGACTGTGAAGACAAAGACAAAGATGAAGACCCTCATGCTGGATCAGACTAAGGGTTGAAAAAAAGGAAGACAAGCAAGGATGCTGAACCATCAAAAGGCTCTAAATCAAAAGAATCAAAGTCAAGCTCATCCAAAGGCACCAAGTCTTAGCCAAAATCATCTGGTAAGTCTGCGCAAGCAAAGGAATCAGTGTTTGAGGTTGCAGACACCGACATGCCACAAAATCAAAGAAGTGATTTGGCTAATACTTATGATCAACCCAATGTCGAGGATGCACCAAAATCTGACTGGTTCAAGAAACTTGAAAGGCCTTTGACTCTTGATCCTGATTAGAATGCTAGAAAATCTATTAACTTTAGACCACCTCAAACCTGGATCAGCAAAATTGCTCAAGCAGAAAAACCTCCTCTTTCTTTTGACGAGCAAATGAGTACTCCTATTGAATTCTTAGCATATGTCATGAACCATCTCAAGATTGATAAACTAACACAAGAACATCTTGTTGGACCAACTTTCAATCTTCTTAAAGGGACATGCAAAAGCCATGTGGAACTCGAGTATAACTCTGAAGAATGTTATAAAGTTCTAACTGATCGATTAGACTGGAATAACCCTGAAGGCAAGGAATATCCATTTGATCTTAGCAAGCCACTACCGTTGATTAAAGATCGAGGTCGTCAAGTAGTTCCTGTCAACTACTTCATCAACAACAACCTCGAGTATCTGAAAGGTGGAAGCTCAAGCAGGAAATATACGACTTCTACAACAAAAACCAAGGATGCTAAGTATGATAATATTCAAGGCATCGATGACATGGTTCTATCGTTATAGAGTCTGGTAAAGGTAGCCTATGATAGATATGCTGTCTGGGGTATTAGACACTAGGGTCCTAAACGATAACGATTCTATGGATTCACAAGTAACAGGGTGTCCAAATATGATGTGTACTCCACAAAGAGAATTATTGCAGTAACCAAAGTAAAAGTTATGAAGTGGTATGATTACGGCTATTTGGAAGAGATTGAAGTTCGAAGAGAAGATTAGAAACTATACAAGTTCAAAGAAGGTGACTTTCTAAGACTTCACCTACATGATATTGAAGACATGCTGCTTCTCTTATTTCAAAAGAAACTCTCTAATCTTGAAAGATACGTTATCTTCGACTTGGGTGTAGCACTGCGGATGTTTACCAGATGTATTGTCATTCTTAAGCGGGTTGAAGACCTTCAACTGGGAGTCAAAAGCTACCAAAAGAAGCTAAATGTCACCAAGCCATAGACATTCAAGTCAGACATCTCTAACAGAACTCCATACACTGCATACAACAATCCTCAAGGATTTATCTATGTAGACAAGTACAAAACAAAAAAGGTTGATGTGCTCAGATGAACTCTACAAGTTTAGTGACGGGACGCTTACATCTGTTCGATCTGTTCTTCATGATATTGCTTCCAACCTAAGGATGGATTACTTGCCAAAGAGAAGATGGAGTAATTTAGACCGACAGAGGTCTCGCACCATGATCAAGGCCATAGATAATCTGATGTTAGAAAGAAGGTTAATGAGGAGCTTGGAAAAGTTCATTGGTGGGAGAGAATACGGAGAAGACTTTGTCATATTGTGTCTTACTCCATTTTAGGTCATTCTCTCGTAACTACAATCATGTGAATATGTAAATAAGTAGTGTAGACAATTTAATTAGGCATATATAGTGTTTGAGTATGAATTTTCAAGAATTTCTTAGTAAATTTAAAAAAATTCAAATTAACGCACTCAAACACCATATTAGTCCCTCATAATTTGAGGGGGAGCATCAAAATGTTCCCAATAAAGGCTTAATATATAATTAGAACATTTTTCTCCCCAATTAACATTCACACATGTTTGAATCAATTAATATCCAAAATATTAAGAGATTTGACATTTTTGATAAGAGGAGAAAATGTGATTAAAATATATACAACCTGTAAAATGTGATCTTAATGACTCTTGTGCAGCTTCTTCCTCGTATGTGCTAAACATTTTCGAATGTCGACGCACATATGAAGGGGGAGCAGTTTTGAAAAGTAAAACCATCAAGGTACTAAATGTTTTGATTTATATCAAAGTACCTTGATCGATGTTTTCAAATGGTTTTAAGGCTGTGAACAATACCAAAAGACCAATCATGTATTTAATTACTTGGGTTATAATGGTGGTGTAGGAATAGGTGTTTGTTCGATGATTCCAGCCAGAGAAAGCCAGAAAAATGAAGGGATCTACCCAGGGACTATTCATAGTTTCAAAATAGAAGTCCTTAGGTTATGATATAACGGAGAGGGAAATGTGAGAATAGGTGATGAAAATTCGCGGGCTAAGGGTAGAACTAAACACTGGAACACACCCACTAGTGTTAATTTTGAAGTTATTGGTAAGCATTGACAGGGGTTGAAGATATATGAATATAGACATAAAGGTAAGATAAATGGTTGTAAAGAAAGTAGCCCTCCTTAGCACTTAGGCTGCTACCGGGTCAATTCATATGCTTATCAGAAACACTAAGCTGGGTATGGTATTGAAGTATTCTTCATGGACCCAGTGATGCAATGCACAAACCTCCCTAGCCACTCAAGGTCTCTCAAAAGACTCTTGTTTCATTTCTCATGGATATTACACACACTTCTATTGACTTTCTCACTGACACATATTTAGGTGGGTATTGAAAACTCGGCAGTCTGCTCTAGCCTTTGATTTATTATATAACTATAATGTGCACTATAGTGTCTAGTAGAGCTATAACGTGATATCGATAAATATCTCCTAGGAACATATTCCAATTATTGTTTTCTCACACACTATGAAAACAAAGAAGAATATCTTAAGAGTCCTATGCATTATCCTTGTGGTATTGCCAAAACATCATAGTGATACTTAAGTATTCACAATGACGATGGAAATCCTTCCAGAGCCAACATCAAACAAGCTCTGCGGTAGGTGACTTGTGAGATCCTATATGGATCGAATTTGTGACACTGGATATCGATTCGGTCCAGACTATGAATTGACGATTGATTAATTTTGAAATGAATAAAACTCTCGATGTGTTACAAAATCACTTTAGCATATGACACGTCAATTGATTTTCAAATCGGTTTTTGATTCAATCGGTGAGACTTTGTCTTACTAGTTCACTCATACCGTGTTGCCTGCTTTGAGACGCTTCGATAATGAGAACGACTAGTGCAGCTACGAAACCCTATCAAGGAGATTCTTCGGAATTCTACCTGATCACAGGCAGTATTTATACTGAGTAACGGGGAACTATGGTTATTGCAACCAGATTTGACAGAAGTGAAGAAAGACTCTTTCGTCCATATCTGTTATTTATCACTAACCTATTTATGCAGGAAATCCCGATGGTCGCAGCAGCTGGTTCAAGACAAGTCAAGATTCATAGCCACATGCTCATACTTGATCGACATATGTAAAGCCATCATGAAAGATCAAGTACATGTTTCAAGAGTTCCGATACTCTAATACTGTACGTCTTACTTGAAGTAATGAAGTATTAAAGTTAAAGAATTTCAAGAAATTTCTGATACAATGATACCGCCTGTCTTCCATGAAGTGACGAAGTGTTAAAGTTAAAGAATTTCAAGAAAAATGGCTAGACAACCTCTCAAACTCAAGAAAAATATGAGCATGTTGGTCTGAAAGTCACAAGTACACAAGATGGTGAAAAGATCACCAGATGATGATAAGAGATTCTGTTTGGTTGATGATCTCAAAGAAGCTCAAGTTCACTTACAAGTCAAGCTTAAAGGAACAGGCTCAAGCCTAAAGTTAAATATCACAACAACATATCACAAGTTAATGATTGAAGTTTAAAGACTATGAGCTGAAGACTGAATACAAGCATAGTATGCTAGGATTAACCGTTTTGTAAAATGGAGTGACCTCCCTTAGGAGGAGATTGTTAGAAATACGAAAAGTATCGGTCACTTCCAAAATATTATAAGATAGGCTTGTAGTATAGTTTTTGGAACATTGATAAGGTAAACGGGCCAAAGCTCATGAAAAGCCCACAAGGCCTCATAGTAGCCGGCCTTAGGCTAGGATAAATACCCTTCTCCATACCTTGGAGAGGATTGGTTGTTCACTTTTACATTTCATATCAATCTAATATTCTCTCTTCCTTTTCTCTCTCTAAAAGTGTTCATCCCTTCCACTTTCTCTCTCTAGTTCTTTTTCATTTTATTGTGAGATTAGATAACATATATATTCTACATGATTCTTTTTGGATAGTTTTAATTTTACAAGTCTTATTTTTCATATTTTTATTTAATTTGGATAATGGTTTTACGAGTTGTTTTCCCCAAGATCATGGATTTATACATACTTTAAGGGTTTTTCAAAAAGACATTTATATATATATATATATTATATAATATAAATAAGACTAATATATTTTTATTTTTATATTTTTATATATATTAGATATATTTTAGTTTTTATTATATATAGAAAATAAGGATAAATAGGAATATTTTTTTTAGATCAGATAGATAAGTACGGCGCACTTGAGGAAAAGTGCGCTGGTTTTTCTGGGATTGGATAGAGTGCGGCGTACTTTAGGAAAAGTACGTCGGCTTTTCTGGAAATTTTATGTTTTTGTTTTTTATATTTTAGGTTAATACGACGAACAAAAGAAACAAAAATGTAACCGACAAACAACAAATATGAACAATTACTAAAACTTAAGCAGATAATCAAAACGAAAAGAAATACTTTTTTTGGGGGTTTTTCGATTAAACTAAATATGAACAAATTTACAAGGTAATATAATCAGATGATTATAAAACCTAACACTAGCAGATTAGGGTTTTTGAAAGAACTGAAACAATCCAAGAAAGTGCGGCGGTTTCAGGTTAAAACCGGCGTACTACGGGTTTACGAGGCAAAATTTTCAAATGAAACAAGGGAAGTGCGGCGCACAAAGAAAAATGTGCGCCGTACTTACAGCAGCAGAAGAAAGATTTTCAGAAATTAAACAAGTTAAAGTAAAAAAATAGCACCAAAAAATAAACAAACTGATAATAACTAAAACAATTCCCCAGCAGCGACGCCAAAAACTTTATGTGTGTTTTGCAAACTTTAAATTTATAATACCAGAAATACCGATTTTTACTAAAAATAAAACACTCGGGCAAGTATACCCTTTCGTGTATAGTATAGCTTTAGGTAAGTACAGGTCGTTCCACGAGAATTGAAGTTTTCACAGTTTGTGATTAAGGTGCTAAGGTTAATAAGATTGTCACGAATCAAATTAATATTGTAACGAAAGCGATTAAAAGATGATTCAAGCAAGGAATTAAATTATGTTTGTTTAGGAAATTATCACTAAGTCATAGAAGTGTTTAGGATAGTGTTTACAAGTTTAGAGGATAAAGATATCACAAGTAACAAATCCTTTCGGCCTTTAAGTGTAACTAGTGATTATATCGATTAATAACAACAAATCCTTTCGGCCTTTATAAGTGATTATAAATCAATATTTTACGATGGAAAATTGATAGAAAACACATATATAAAGATTCCTTTCGGCCTATAATCTTATATATAATTTGTTTTGCCAATTCATAACACAAATATCCAAACGCTACCATATCCAAGACACATAATGCCCAAACAAACACAAGAGCACTACTCCCAAGATCAAAGATGTAACACAAACACATAACCATTTATCATGAATTCAGTAAAGAGATATTTAAAAGATATTTTTAACAAGATTGTAATACCACTTCAAGAGCTTAATGTTTGATGTTTTCAAGTTTTCACAACGAAAAACTTTATTAGATTCAAAGTTTAAACCCAAAAAACTATGAACATTATGTCACAATAGCTTTTAGCTTAGGAATTTCACCCTTCACATATACTTCCTTGGATGGATTATAAACATTGGAATTTTGATGAACATCAAAAAAGAATCATCCAAAATTTCCCCATGAACTTCTCCTATGTTGATTCTAATTGTTGTGATGTTTAGTGTTACCAGGGCGGTTTGGATCAAAGGGTTGTCAGCATTTATCCCACAAAACATCCATGTTTTGAGGTGGTGGGAACATTGAATGGGATTGATTTGGTATGAGAGTGTGTGAATGAGGAGAGCCAAGGAGGCTTTTTATAGGCATTCTGGGGTCCGAAAACCACCGCACAACATAAATTATGCACCGCAGTTCGGGTGTTAATGCTAATTCCTTTACATGTTTTCTTTCCTTTATTTCTCTTTAATTTAGATAGGCATGTGCGCACACACTATTAGGAGTGCGGTGTACACTTGGGGTTTTCAGCTTTTGGACCATACAATCAAAGTTTTTTTAAAATTCTTTCCCGGTGCTCTGGGCGCCAGAATTTAGCGTCAATAACGATGTTCGTAATGCTCAAGTTATGGCCACTAAACTTTGGACAAGTGTCAGGGGAGACAGTTTATCCGTGAGTTATTTCTTGGTTTATTTAAGCTTCATATCTTTGTGTATGCGTCTTGTTTGCCTCTTCAACGACTACATACCTGGAACATCTAATTTAGCTTTTATTCTTTATTTAGTACCGACATTAGTTTATTAGTTTGATTACCATTTTTATTATGCAATAATAGCACATATAACGATACTTGAAATTTATTTGGAGATAGTGTAAGCGTTAATCAAATCCCCCACACATAAAATTTACTTGCCTCATGGCAAATCTAAGAAAAGAAATTTAGAAATCTAAAATTCCTACATGTACAAGACATGGAAATTTTTTATTTATATTAATATTTTTAAATTTTGATATTGTTTTTTATTTGTTTTTATATCTCAAATTTTATTGAGTGCTTGAAAATATCATAAAATATTTTTAGGTTTTGTAATAAAAGTAATCGCAAATTGGCGCTTAATCAACCCCCCCACCCCCCCCCCCCCCCCCCCCCCCAACCATACTTTAGGGTTTTGCTTGTCCTCAAGCAAAATAAGGAAATTTTTTTAATTAAGCTTTACAAACAAACTTAAATTATAAAAATTTTTTGGATTTTTAATTGTGTGAAAACAAAGATTTTAACAATACCTAAAATTGTTCTTCAAGCTTGCAAATAAAATGACTAATTCCACCTACAACGAATAAGGAAAGTTATAATTCACCATCGAACACTCGTATGGATATAATAGTGGGTTTTAAAAGGGAATAAATCATAATAATTTCTCAGGGAACATGATTCATTAAGTTACCATAATCTTGTACAAGAAACAAAACTACACCGACATGGCGTAAGCACCAAGTATAAATATCAAAAGAGGACTTTTATTCGGGTTGCAATGTTAGGCTAAGGGTTTATAAGGGAGTGGATAAGGCATGGGAAATATATACTAGAATTGGTTTGGGTAAGGGTTATTTATGGGAAAGGGTTGTATTAGTTTACATTTCGTCTAGTCCAAGAACCCTGTTGTTGTTGTTATATAAAATCCTCAAACACGCAGAGAGTTTAATTCGATTAAACTCCATCTCAAACTCGTAACAAATGATTATATAACATCTATGGCATCCCTTACATTCCAATCATCTCAACTAGTATTCTTACTTCAATTGACATCTCTGTTGCGGTCTGTTTCTTTTTTTTCATCACTCTTTGTTTTCATTGTTTTCTTATTTTTTCTTTCTAATCAGTCCTTCACACAAACTATAACTATTCCCCTCACACTTGAGAGATAACATAAACCACGCCAATAAAAATATGAAAAATAAAGCAGGCCTTCTTATCTTCCATTGAAATGGGCATACATCTCATATCATAAAGTAAAACAAAACTATTAGCAAAAATCAAATACATCATTACCGTGTGAGCAACTAGACATCCGCATTCGTTGGGACTTTCGGTGAAGTGGGTAAGGCTAAAAAGGCCTTAACAGGTTATTTATTTTAGTTTTTTTATTTTTAGTGGATGAGAAAAAATATGATAATAGTATGGCTTCCATTGCGGTTTTTTAAAACTAGGGGTATCTTGCACTTAGATGAGTGTACAGAAGGGTTTTATTTGGTGTGGTTAGCTAATAAGTGTAATTAGAGCTAAAAGAATATGTTAATGGTTTATAGATATATTTGGGTTTTAATATCCATTAGTAGTTTCCTCTTTATTGATACTATTAAAATGTTCCTATATCACGCGAGCGTGATCTCACTGCGGTCTCGTAATGATTATCAAGCACAAGTTCTAGAATCAATAAATCACCGGCACACTCATACAATTTTTAAACCGATACCAATGCTCCAGAAAAGGCTACAAATTACAAATATACAGCCATAGCGACGGATGAGACCCTTGCAATTGCATTCAAACCTTAACTTGAGAAAGCTAAAGGCAAAAATTATTTCCATAAGATTTAAAGGCGAACCTCACATTTTTGGAGTAATGAGTATAAATATGCAAGTAATGTCATCGATCTTGAGTCGGATCTGCTCTATCAATCGGGACACATCTCAGGTTTCAAAAACATTTTTTAACTACATTTTATTCTAAGACATTAACCTAAGTGACAAAAGAAATTTAAAAATAAGATTAGATTTTTAGATTACCGAGGGCAAAAGTTTAAAATTTCAATAATGATTCTAATTTTTCAAATTTATTTTTCCCCCACACTTAAGTTAAGCAATATGCGTAATTAGAAAATAACTTAAAAGTAGGACAAGCGAGAAAAATAAATATAAGAGAAACGAGACTTCCCGGGGCTTATAAGTGTTCGGTTGAATTCTTAAAGATGCGACGCAAAATAGAACTCAACCATGTATAATATACGGATCCGAACATATCACATCCCCAAGTGATAAGTTATCACCACCATCCAAGATTTACCTATTTATTTAATTTGCAAAATAGACAAAACTACAAAAACCATAAAATTCTAAAGCACACTTTCGTAGGAAACACGGTTGCATTTAGCGTATGCAACAAGCCATTAAACCCCTTGGTTCCCCAAGTGGACGAGTTATAGTCTCGTAAGGGTTTACACGAACATACCCATAAAGTTCGTTAAATTTCTTTTTGGATACGGGAATCAAGGCACGACGCGCATCGTACTTCGAAAACTACAAAGTTTTTTGTTTTATATATTTGTATATATTTTTTATAGGTTTATTATTATTATTATTTATTATTACTACTATTATTGTTATTATACTTAACTCGATTTAAGAATCCTTCACGATACGCTTCAAGTGGGAATGATTCACTTTTAAAGCTTGAGGGTACGGGAATTTTGGTATGTACTCACAGAATGGATATTCATTTGTTTTTACAATGTGATAGCCCTTTTTTGTTGTCTTAATAGGTCGATCTTTTTCGATTTTATTGTTGACGATATTAGGAGGTGGTGGATCTTTTTGAATTTTCAGAGAATCATCGGACTTTCCACTCCCGGTGAATACGGCATTCACTTGCTCAGTGTGACTTTGAGGAGGAGGTGGGTCAGTC